>RJVU01029436.1:525173-586768 GCA_003731715.1 Anabarilius grahami
TATATATATATATATATATATATATAGATACACACACACACACAGAGTGTATCAGTAATCAGTTACTGATTACAAATTACATGACAAAATTTGTAATCAGTAATATAATCTCTTAGATTACACATTTTTGGTAACGTAATCTGACAACTTTTGGATTACATTTAGATTACTTTTGTGCTAACCCTTATTTGATGCCACATATATTGTAGGATAATCTTGTACTATTTTGACAAATACAAAGAAAAAATATATTCCAAAAAATATATATTATATTCACCAACAAGAGCCTCAACAGATTCTTTTCAAAGTGCAATGTATGAACAGTCAATACTTCAACATACTCACACTAATGTACCTGTTAATGTTTGCTGATAGTAACACTGAATAAAACAAAATCACACCTCATGATTTTAAAACATATTTATTTAAAATTAAATAAATTTAGAAAACATTGAAAAACATAAAATTCACAGCAATATCACTGCTACATCAAATATTTAATATATTATTATTATTATTATTATATTATTTAATATATATTATGGAATCCCAAGTCTGCCAAAATTAAAATAAATAAATAAATAAATATACAAAGAAATGTAAAAAAGCAAAAATAAATATACATAGAAAAGCAAAAAAAAAAAAAAAATAAATAATTATTTCTACATTTATTTCCTTATGCATATATTTTTTTTCCCACATTAATTTTTTCTTTTATTTATACATTTATTCATTTCGATTTTTATTTATTTCAACATTTATTTATTTATTTATTTCCAAAATTTGTTCATTTCCACATTTATTCATTTCTACATTTCTTTATTTTTACATTTATGTATTTTTACATTTCGTTGTCCGTAGGGTAATGAGGAGGGCGTGGTTTACCTCAGACATGGCAATCGAGCTCAGAGTAGGAGAGAGCGAAGCGTTGAGGCCACAGTGACACCTTGTGGTGTGCCCGAAATACAAGAAGTGTAGCCTACTGACGTTGATACTGTCTGTGATGAATGACTTGGATAGGTAGCTATATGGCCAAAATCTTATATCACAGGTTAAGTAATATCACCCTAACTGTACTGTGTGACATGGATAGTATACTCTTTATTTTGGACATGGCTGTAGAATATCGTCTGGTCTGGATTTGTAAAATGTCCTGCGCTGGCAAACATGAACATCTTCAGCAGATCTGATAACAGGGACTCTGAAATGGAAGCGCTTGTTATTTCCCATTATTAATCATTTGAATGAATGGGCTTGCGTTTGATTGAGATTCGGACACCGGTCAGGACACGGAAAGGAAGCAGCGCACATATAAGCTACAGTGAAGTCGACGCAAGCATATTGATCAATGCATCTGAAACGACACCACAAATTCACTTCACATTCATATTTCCTACTTTTACATGCACAACATGTGACAAACGCTTAAAATACTACGCATATTTCAAAGATCCAAAATAGAACGAGGCGCCGGTTACAGTAGAGCATTTTGTCGCATCGTGGGGATATTCTAAAACGCTTAACGTGCAAAACGCTTGACGTGGAAAACGCTTGACGTGAAAAACGCTTGACGTGAAAGACGCTTGACGTGCAAAACGCTTGACGTGAAAAACGCCTGCCGTGAAAACGCTTGACGTGAAAAACGCTTGACGTGAAAACGCTTGACGTGGAAACCGCTTGACGTGCAAAACACTTGACGTGAAAAACGCTTGACGTGGAAACCGCTTGACGTGAAAAACGCTTGACGTGCAAAACGCTTGACGTCAAAACGCTTGACGTGAAAGACGCTTGACGTGAAAGACGCTTGACGTGGAAAACGCTTGACGTGCAAAACGCTTGACGTCAAAACGCTTGACGTGCAAAACGCTTGACGTGGAAAACGCTTGACGTGGAAAACGCTTGACGTGGAAAACGCTTGACGTGAAAAACGCTTGACGTGGAAACGCTTGACGTGAAAAACGCTTGACGTGAAAAACGCTTGACGTGAAAACGCTTGACGTGAAAACGCTTGACGTGGCACAGTGATATTAACAGACCAAACTCACTAAACATCATCATAATAAAGTATACTATTTACAAAAAAATCAGATGAGCCTTGAATATGATCTCAACATTTTTTTAAATCACTGTCTTAGTACATTAAGCTAAAAATAAATAAAAATCGAAATTAATAAATGTATAAATAAATAAAAGAAAAAATATGTACATAAATAAGGAAATGTATAAATAATTATGTTTTTTGGCTTTTCTATGTATATTTATTTATATATTTATGCTTTTTTTTTTTTTTACATTTCTTTGAATATTTATTTATGAATATATTTATTTATTTTAATTTTGGCAGACTTGGGATTCCATACTGTACAAACAGGCATAAACTATCCCGTCGTTTTTAGATAGGAAGCGTGAGAAACGAAATGAACACGCATAAAAATAAAAAAAACCTCTAACAAATGAGGAAACGGGGACAGCAGGAAAAATTTCGTTCGCGCATGCGCAGACAGGCTCCACCTCGCGGACACCGGCCTTGCTGCTCGCGAGGGAGAAAACAAACTGCGTGGATGCGCTCGCGCTCAAAGCATGCGACTTAAAGCACTCTCCATGCATTTGGACTTGCTTTCTTTGGTGTCGGAGTACATTTATCAGCAATAAAGGTAAACGGCGCTGTGATTATATATTGCAAAACACCGAGCAGCTGTCTTGGTCGTTTATTTTATGTAATTGTACATTTTATAATGTTTATGTGCTGGTGATGATGCTGTTGTGTTAAAACGAAACTTGCCTCCATGCATGTGTTCCCCCGTTTGATGCTAATGGGACCCGTGAAATTGATTTTGTCAAATGGTGCATTAATGAAATTTGTCGGCAGTTACAGACACAGTCAGTAAGTAGATCGGAGTAAATGCGCATTTAGGGCTTCTTAAATAGCTGGAAGACTTTTGTTCGACTCACACTTACGGTAGTCCCATGCAGCAAGGAGTAGGCCGAGCGGAGGCCGCTGAGCGTCAGGCTTGATTGACAGATGCGCGGTCCAATCAGAACGCTGGAGTCCGCGTCAGTCAGCGCTCTGAACCAATCAAATGGGTTGCTGTTGTTGCGCATCATTCTCGGCAGCTGAACAATGTAATATCAAAATAGCCATTTAAAATGCCATAGTAATGACTTAAAACTTTATTTTGAGGGCTTGACTCGTTTTTGTGATATGCAGGTCATATCGCGGAGCATTTTCTGTTTGTCTGCTATCTTAAAGCAGTGAGCGTCAAGTTCGCAACGTTGCACCCACGTTTTCCTCGCATGAGAAGTAGAGGAAGAGTCAAACGCATGAATTCTCTGATATTCACGTTTATATTTACCTCTTCCTACCATAAAAACGTTTATCTTCAGTCTCTGTCGGTTGGTGCACTGGTTGTGACTTGTTGTGACAGGCATGTAAAGATGAGCCGCTTGCCTGACAATGTAAACAACGAGGAGGAAACGTTTTGCGCGCCATATGCGTGACGCAGCGCTCGAGCGCATGTCGATGTGGGAGAGCTGAGGAGTTTGTGAATGCTTTGATTTAACGTAATGTGCCGGTTTCCCGCGATTATGACGTGTTGAAAATGTATGCACCCTGTAGGAACGTGTCTGTCCACGAGGACGGACACGAGCCCGGCGGTTGCGCGCGCAGCACTGGCGGGTTGGATAAGCACGCGAGTCAGTTATGAAACTTATCCGACGCCTTTGATGACGCGCTTTCATGTGATGATGATGAAGACCTTTTCTTTGGTAAACAGCGGTGGGTTTCAGTGTGAATGATGTCAGTCTTTCTTATTTGATTTAAGGGTAATGATGCATTAGTGTCTATGGTGCTCCAAGTTTCCTTTAATTTTTCCACTCTTCACACTGGCATAATTATATCATTTAGATTTTAATGTTTTCCCTGCTCTACCAGCCTTGGAAAAGTGCTTAAAGGGACACCCAAATATAAGAATCATGTCATAATTTAGTAAATTTACCCTTCCTCGTGTCGTTCCGTAATGCATTTTAAATATTCCAAAATACACTATTAAAGAGTTAGTTCTCCCAAAAATAAAAATTCAGTCATTAATTACTCACCCTCGTGTCGTTTCACACCCGTAAGACCTTCGTTCATCTTCAGAACACAAATTAAGATATTTTTGATGAAATCTGATGGCTCAGTAAAGCCTGCATCGCCAGCAATAACACTCCCTTTTTCAATGCCCAGAAAGCTACTAAAGACATATTTAAAGGTGCCGTAGAACGTGTTTTCAAAAGATGTAATATAAGTCTAAGGTGTCCCCTGAATGTGTCTGTGAAGTTTCAGCTCAAAATACCCCTTTTTTATTTTTTTATTCATTTTTTTTAACTGCCTATTTTGGGGCATCATTAAATATGAGCCGATTCAGGGTGTGTGGCCCTTTAAATTCTCGTGCTCCCCACCCCCGGAGCTCGCGCTTGCCTTAAACAGCATAAACAAAGTTCACACAGCTAATATAACCCTCATAATGGATCTTTACAAAGTGTCCGTCATGCATGTCTAATCGCGTAAGTATGGTATTTATTTGGATGTTTACATTTGGTTATGAATGAGTTTGTTGGTGCTCCGTGGCTAAAGCTAACATTACACACTGTTGGAGAGATTTATAAAGAATGAAGTTGTTTATGAATTATAAACACTGCAAGTGTTTAAAAAATGAAAATAACGACAGTCTTGTCTCCGTGAATACAGTAATAAACGATGGTAACTTTAACCACATTTAACAGTACATTAGCAACATGCTAACGAAACATTTAGAAAGACAATTTACAAATATCACTAAAAATATCATGTTATCATGGATCATGTCAGTTATTATTGCTCCATCTGCCATTTTTCGCTATTGTCCTTGCTTGCTTACCTAGTCTGTTGATTCAGCTGTGCACAGATCCAGACGTTAATACTGGCTGCCCATGTGTAATGCCTTGAACATGAGCTGGCATATGCAAATATTGGAGGCGTACATATTAATGATCCCGACTGTTACGTAACAGTCGGTGTTATGTTGAGATTCGCCTGTTCTTCAGAGGTCTTTTAAACAAATTTATATAAGAAGGAGGAAACAATGGAGTTTGAGACTCACTGTATGTCTTTTCCATGTACTGAACTCTTGTTATTCAACTATGCCAAGGTAAATTAAATTTTTGATTCTAGGGCACCTTTAAAACAGTTCATGTGACTACAGTGGTTCATCCTTAATGTTATAAAGTGACGAGAATACTTTTTGTGCGCCAAAAATAACAAAATAATGACTTTATTCAACAATATCTAGTGATGGACGATTTCAAAACACTGCTTCATGAAGCTTCGAAGCTTTACGAATCTTTTGTTTTGAATCAGTGGTTCGGAGCGTGAATCAAACTGCCAAAGTCACGTGAACTATTGAAGTTTCAAAACACTTATGACTAGGGGTGTAACGATTCACATGTTTTCTCGATGCATCGATTACAATTGAAATCGCCCATCACTAGATATTGTTGAAAAGTCGATATTTTGTTATTTTTGGTGCACAAAAAATATTCTCGTCGCTTTATAATATTAAGGTTGAACCACTGTAGTCACATGAACTATTTTAAATATGTTTTTAGTAGCTTTCTGGGCATTGAAAAAGTGAGTGTTATTGCTGACGATGCAGGCTTTACTGAGCCATCAGATTTTATCAAAAATATCTTAATTTGTGTTCCGAAGATGAACGAAAATCTTACAGGTGTGGAGCGACATGAGGGCAATTAATGCAGTGCTTCCCACAGGTTTGAAATATACTTGCGGTGGTAGCCGGGTGAAAAATCCTCCTATTACCCACGGAACAAAAATGGTCTACTACATGTGACAAACAAATAATGTGTGATTTTTAACAGTATTTTTATTTATTGAAATTCATTTTAATTAGATAGCATACTATTACATTTAATTACATACTAATATTATGCATTGTAAATTATGCAAAATTACAGCATTTAAATGGTTCTCCTTTTCCTATGTTCTCCTTGCTGTCATATAGTGTCTCTCTCAGTGAATGGGACACAGATTTTACTAGTAAAATTTATATAATGAATAATATATGTGTCAAATAATGTTCTTAGTCTTTTCTTCCTGTGGGGGAGAATACAATAATTTACTATGAATTAAATGGATATTAAATTAAATACAATTTATTGTGTAATCAAAATACCAATAATGCCCAAAAGAAAAAGAAAAAACTTAGCGTGTGACTTAATTATAAACAAGCCTGAAATACACAGGGACTCTTATTTTGAAATGTCTGTACAATTGCAGGCTGATCCTTCAGATTCTTACAACCGTATAAAACATGTAATAATTCATCAACTTGAGTTCATTAGCAATCGCTTGGCATAAATCTGCGCTTTTCACTGATTGAGAATCACTTTGAGAATCATTGAGAAGCAGTCTGTAGAACGCGCAACAGCGCCGCCTTGTGACATTGCAAAATGCAGTGCCCGTGGGAATGTTAGCAGGAGTAAACCGTTCTGACGCACAAATAACGAGCAGGTACGAAACGACTAGTTAATCGATCGTGGATGGTTTCATTATCTTGGGCGGATATAAAAGTATAAGAGGATATAAATAATACAAGCAAAAATGTGTCTCCAAATATATTTGGGCGGCAGTTAATATACCTGGGCGGCCCGCCCAAGTAAAGTCTATGTGTGGGAAGCACTGTAATGACATAATTTTCATTTTTGGGTGAACTAACCCTTTAACCGCTTCAGTGCTAAGATTGGGAAACAAGGTTTCGTTTAAAAAAAAAATTAATTGCTGTAAATTAAATGTTTGTTTGTTTGTTTGTCTTTCCCTATAGTAGGAACTATAATAATTAATGTCCAGTATACTGCACATCTGAATTGGTATTTTACATGTAGAGATGCACTGATTTATTGGCCAATAATTGGTATCGATTAAGCAAATTTTCACACGATCTGCTAATGGCCAATAGTTAAAAAACAGCCGATATCTTGTCAATCAAAAGAGGGCAGAAAAACGCACTAAATTTGTGCTTTTTGTAAAGAAAATGCTAAGAAACCAGTTTGATGTTCAATATTAATAGTATTATATGAATTAATGATATTCAGAAAGTTAAGAAATATTAATTTAATCTTCAGATTTTAGTTAATGTGTGTTAATATTAATTTGATTGTTTTGTTTGATACCATAACTGATACCAGTTACTCTTGATGAAATGGAGAGAATAAAGTTTTTATTTGCATTTCTTTCAAAATATAATAATAATAAAATATAATGTATATAATAAAAATATAATGATTAATCATAATGAAATTATCATTAATTTAAAAGAAGGTATAAAAGGCAGAACCCACAAACTGTCGGTATCGGCAGATATCACTCTGAATAATCGACTGTCGTTATCAGTGGAGAAATTTAATATCAGTGCATCTCTACTTGCATGTCCTCGTGGGTTATCAGACATGTATGAATAAATAATCAATATTTAGGTACATTTATAGCGTCTTCAAAAAGTAAAAAGTAATGTTGTTGAACAACAATTATGTAATTGCTTTCTTGAGCTGCTAATACATTATTCTTTTTTTCAGTCTTATTACAGGGGTTAGGCAATGAAACTGAAACATCTGGTTTTAGACCACAATAATTTGTTATTATGGTGCACGGCCTCCTTTTCAACCAATACAGCATCAATTCATCTTGAGAATGACAGATACAAGTCCTTCACAGTGGCCAGAGGGATTTTGAGCCATTCCTTCTTCCAGAACAGTGGCCAAACCTGATGCTGGTGAACGAAAAAGTTTTCTGACTTGCTCCTCCAAAATACCCCAAAGTAATATTTAAATCTGGTGACTGTACAGGCCATGGGAGATGTTCAACTACATTTTCATGTTCATCAAACCATTCTGTCTCAAGTCTTGCTGTGTGAATTGGTGCATTATCATGCTGATACATGGCACCCCCTTTAGGGTACAATGTTTGAACCATTAGGTGCACAATGGTCCTCCAGAATGGTTCGATAGTTCTTGGCAGTGACTTGTCCATCAATCATAGTGGGGAATGCAATGATATTGCAGCTCAAATCATTACTGATCCACCCCCGTGCTTCACTCTGGGCAGCAACAGTCCGAGTGTGAAGCCTCTTTGGGGCTTCTCCACACCGTAACTCAGTGAAAGTGGATTCATCAGAGAACAATACATGTTTCACATTGTCCAAAGTCTAAGATTTGCACTTTTCGACAGTTCTGTTGGTTTTTGTTTGTCCTACTTGGTGGTATGCCGACTTTACCCTGGAAACTGTGGCTCTCGATAATACACCATAAAGACTTGCTGTCCTGGTCACAGATGAACCAGCGAGACACGCACCAATAATTTGTCCTCTTTTCAACTCTGATATGTCTCCCATTATGTTGTGTGGATTGCAATGAATATTTAATGTACAGCTGTGCTGTTGCTCGGCTAATTCAACCTTCACACTCGGCTCTTACTGACAGAATGTGAAATCAGTGAATATTGGCCACCAGGCCGCGCATATATAGGCATGAATCCTCCAACAACTATATTTGCAAGTGTTTCAGTTTCATTGATCAACCCCTGTATGTCAACATTCAATATGACTAATATTGGCCCCTTAGTATTAAAGGGATAGTTCACCCAAAAATGAAAATTCTGTCATTTATTATTCACCCTCCTGTCGTTCCACACCCGTAAGACCTTCGTTAATCTTCGGAACGTAAATTAAGATATTTTTGTTGAAATCCGATGTCTCCGTGAGGCCTGCATAGCCAGCAATGACATTTCCACTCTCAAGATCCATAAATGTACTAAAAACATATTTAAATCAGTTCATGTGAGTACAGTGGTTCAATATTAATATTATAAAGTGACGAGAATATACGCTCCGAAGCTTCCTAAAGCAGTGTTTTGAAATCAGCCATCACTATATAAGTCGTTATTTTGTTTGTTTTTGGCACACCAAATATATTCTCGTCACTTTATAATATTAATATTGAACCACTGTAGTCACATGAACTGATTTAAATATGTTTTTAGTACATTAATGGATCTTGAGAGAGGAAATGTCATTGCTCCCTATGCAGGCCTCACGGAGCCATCGGATTTCAACTAAATTATCTTAATTTGTGTTCCGAAGATTAACGAAGGTCTTAGAGGTGTGGAACGGCATGAGGGTGAGAAATAAATGACATTTATTTTCATTTTCAAAAATGAAAATAATGAAAAAATTAAAATTCTGTCCTGTATTACTCGCCCTCATGTCGTTAAAAACCCGTAAGACCTTCGTTCATCTGAGGACACAAATTAACATGTTTATGATGAAGTCTGAGAGCTTTCTGTCCCTCCATAGAGATCCAGTGTAACTACCACTTTCAAGGTCCAGAAAGGTAGGAATGACATCATTACAGTACTCCGTGTCTCCAGTGGTTTAACCTCAATTTTATGAAGCGACACGAGCACTTTTTTTTGTGCAAAAAAACACAATTTACCAAAACATTGATCAGCAATTATATCGTTCACGAGAGCATCACGACGCATGCGTGTTGTTCAGACTCGCACGTCAACTCAACGCACATGCGCAAGTGTTCACAAGAGCATCACGACGCATGTTGTTCACGCGAGAGCTGACATTGTTGCGTGAATATGCTTTGGATAATGTTATTTTGTTGTTGTTTTTTTGTGTTTTTTTTGCACCAATACAGCACTCACGTCGCTTCATAAAATTGAGTTTAAGCCACTGAAGTCACATGGAGTACTTTAATGATGTCATTCCTACCTTTCTGGACCTTGGAGTGGTAGTTGCGTTGGATCTCTATTAGGGCTGCACGATTAATCGCATGCGATTGTCACGCGCATTTCGTCAGTAAAGCCGGTTCCCTAATTACCGCTAAATCGCCATCACCTGCTTTCAAATGGAGCGGCATTTAATAGACAGAGCCGTAGATCACTGACAAGCCACGCAATATCGCGTTCATTATCGAAGGCGATTCATCTGCGATATGAACGCGATATTGCGTGCCTTGTCAGTGATCTACGGTTCTGTCTATTAAATGCCGCTCCATTTATAAGCAGGTGATGCCGATTTAGCGGTAATCAGGGAACCGGCTTTACTGACGAAATGCGCGTGACAATCGCATGCGATTAATCGTGCAGCCCTAATCTCTATGAAGAGACAGACCTCATCAAAAATATCTTAATTTGTGTTCTCAAGATGAATGAAGGTCTTCCTGATGTGGAACGACACAAGGGTGAGTAATTAATGACATTTTGATTTTTGGGTGAACTAACCCTTTAAAATGTCCAAGTATGATTTTTTTTTTTTTTTTTTNNTGTAAGTAACATTATAAAATGACAAATATATGAATATATTTCTTGTCAAAATATGGGATCATATAAAAAAATTGTGAGTAATATTGTTGAACAACAATTATGAAATTACTTTCTGGAGCTGCTAATACATTATTATTTTTATCTAGTTATGTCAACATTCAATATGACTGATATTGGCCCCTTATTATTAAAATATGTCCAAGTATGTTTTTATTATTATTTCGTAATAGTAAAGTTGAAAAAAGACACGTATATGAATATATCTCTTGTAAAATATGGGATCATATAAAAAAATTTATAAAACTGTTGCCATACACCAAGAAGATCTTAAATGTCTAGTGTACTTCTAGTTTGAATGAGGCAGTGAAGTATCTCCTTTAATTCCTCTGTTTATTTCTATCTGATCTATTTCTGCTCTTCTGTGGTCAGTTGTCTGTGTTCTGGTTTGTTTGTGACATGTTATGTAGTCTCTCAGTGATGTAATGAGCTCTTCGATAGACAGTCAGTAATCGGTTAGACCCATTATTAGAGTTCTGTGCATAATGACTGTTTACGATTCTGCTGTTTATTGTGTGGTGTGAGGTTAAAATGAATAAAATTGACAATTAGAAAGCTGACACTTTTTCATATCAAAAATAATCTGCTCTGTCTTGTCTGTCGGCTCGCTGTCAGTGTCCTCAATTGCAGGGTTTTTCCTGCACAGAGAATTACGAGGCAGCCGCATCCGTCAAATTTCGTGCCGCCTCCGGCTGTCGACAAAACTCAGACATATAGTCACATGCTCAGATATCCACTGACACGGTTCTGTTGCGCGTTTCCGGCCTGTGTCCGTTCTCGAACCGTTCGTGGGCCAAGTAATAAAAAAAAAAATTGCATTCCAGTTAATTGCGGGTGGATGAGAGATAAATCATTAATGTGTTGATTTGAATAAAAACACGGAACTCTCATTTCACGGTAAGACGGTAAAACATTTCCCCTCATTTTGTGTCCCCCCCACTTCTCAAACCAAAGTTACACCCTTGGTCACAAGTACCAAAATGAGTGGCTTACTGCGCTAAAACGGTCAAATACATAAATTATGTCAAAAAGACCGTCTTGGCGAGTATCCAGTTAAACAGAGTCAGTTTTGGAACGTTAAATAGTTGAGAAAGAGAACACATTTGTGTAACAGTATATTGGGTCCATTCATAGACTCTTAAAGGGACAGCAGTCCAATATTCCTGCTGCTGTCTGTCATGTTAATCAAAGAACAAAAGACAAAGAAAATCACTTTCTGCTCTTTACTGAAATACATTTTATAACTTTAATGGTAAGCATTAATCTGTATTTAATTTTACAATGAAGACTATAGAAATTTAATCAAATGTAAAATAGCACTAGATGTGTTATTTTTCATTTGATTACTTTAAAGGGGTGGTTCAGTGGTTTTTTTCTAGGCTTGATTGTGTTTTGGGGGCGCAGTTTAACATGTCTTCTTAAAGGGGCTCTATGTAAGATTTTTACTTTAATAAAGCATAGAAATACCCTAATATGTTTGCAGATATTTAAGAAACATGCTAAGTTCACCTACTTGTTTCTCAGAAAAACAATGCTACAGCCAGATATTCTACTTTGAAAATGTGCGTTCCGTGTCAGAATATCTGCGATACGTGTGCTGCAGTTTATCCAATAGTATTTCGACATCACAGGTTGCCAGTTGGCGGAAAACAGCGCGTATTGCAACCATGGAAACCAGCAAACAAACTGGGTCAGAGAATCAGGCAATAACGTCAGCTGCGCGTTCTTGCGTTCTTGCTCTCTTCTCTGTCACGGTGAAGTGAGACACACCCGCGCGGGCGCCTCCTCTCTCTCTCTCGTCTCATTCGCTCTGGTTAAGTAGTGCTTGTATTGCGCATAAATTTTAGTCATTCCCGCAGGTTTCGCGCTCACACCGAAAGCGCACGCACTACTGATCTATATAAGTGAAGCGAACAAGCCACGCTCAGTCTCAGAGACAGAAGTCAAACAGAGTCACAAGTACCAAAATAAGCGCCTTCCTGCGCTTAAACTGTCAAATACATACAAAAGTATGTCAAAACTAGCGGCACAGGCAATCTTGGCGAGTATTCAGATAAACACAGTCAGTTTTGAATAGTTAAATAGCTAAAAAAAAAACATGTTGTGTGTAACAGTATTGGGTCCGTTGAACACAGTTCATAAACTCTTAAAGGGACAGCAGTCCAATATTCCTGCTCTTGTCTGTCATGTTAATCAAAGAACAAAAGACAAAGAAAATCACTTTCTGCTCTTGACTGAATACGTTTTATAACTTTAATGGTAAGAATTATTTGCAATAAAGACTACAGAAATTAAGGTAACCAAAGCAAAATAACACAATGTGTTATTTTACATTTGATTACTTTAATTTCTGTTGTATTTCTTACCTGAATAAAAACCCAGTTAACCCAAATAAACTTAGTTTCATAGCTCTCTTTATTCTATTGCATTTATTTGAGCTGTTTATATTTTATTACTGACTTTTACTTTTTTTTATTTTTATGAAAATAAAACTCTGCATTGAAGAAAAGTAGATTTTTGTTTGTATATGTTGTCATTTATAGTTCTTAGAAAGAAAATCGGAATTGGCAAAAGCATATCAAAACAGATAAATCAACTCATCAGCTTAGTGTTTAAGTCTCCTCAGCTTTCATTGTCAATTGCGCTCCCTATTGTTGCTGGCAACCATATGCTGTAAAAGCTGGCAACCCACGTCTTTGAACGAGGGGGCGGGCCAAACAATATTTTGAATTTGGACTGCAGTACCTATTTTGAACACTGGGTGTCATTCCTACAGAGAGCCCCTTTTAATGCTTCTTTTTTTTTTTAAAAAAGCCGTATTTTTCATATATTTTACCTTTATTCTATACCTCTGTTTCCATTGTCATTTGAACGGCTTGTTTGACTTCCTGGTTCTATAGAAGCCGCTCCCTCCAAAATACGCAATGTGCTCAGATTGGTTAGCTGGCCCAGTGTATTGTGATTCGCTGAAGCGTCCGGAAACGCCACGCCCCATACCATTAGTTGTTACATGTGCTTCAGTGGAAATGTAAATAACAGCGTCTAGATTGCTGTATCAAATCGAGCCCGAATCAGACCCAAATGAAGAGGGTCAAGCAGAACCTCTGCAATCGCGGCTTTTAAAGGAATTTTATGAATGGTTTTTGTGTCAGTGTTTAGATATGCTGTCACTGCTGTTTGTTAGCTTTCAATATACGATTTTATCCTGATTAAAGCTTTACTGTACCCGAATACATGACTGCGTAGTAGCATTTTTGTAAAGGTAGCGTTTAATTTATAGCATGAACAACTGTTTGTCTGTGAACATAGAAGTTTGTTGGTGTTTGTTGGAGAAGTACGCAATAGAATTTAGCTAACTGGCTAGCGAAGCAAAAACGCGTTGGTCTTTGTTTACATCCTTGATGCAACCAAAAATAGCAACAGAACTATACATTTAAAAGACATGTACAAACAATAAAACGTACTTGCATTTAGGGGCCCATAAACAGCAGCTTTTGCTTTTAAAGTGGGAACTGCTTCATCTTTCAGTAAAAGCCTTTGTGCAAATCCAGCATTGAACTCGTGTAGATTCTGGAAGCTTCTTCAGCGCCGCATCCAGTGTAGAAAATATCACAGATTATAATCGCGCAGCTCGCGTCCGGTGTACACAACTCTTCCGCTTCCATTATGCTGCGCGACATGGCCTCGCCCACTTTGTTGCGTGTTCCCGGGGGCGTGTTTTGCAGGGTTTATGATGTCACCAACCCAGGAAGAAGCTCGTTGTAGTCCAAACCGGTCGTTTTTGTAGGCATTAAACTGCCATAACTTTAAAAGACAATATCTCCGTTTGCATTGAACTTTCAGCGCTGTAACTTTGCAGATACTGTTTATGCTCAAGCAGCAACATTAAACACTAACTAAAGTTAAAAAAAGTAAAATCGCAATGAACCACCCCTTTAATTTCTGTAGTATTTCTTACCTGAATAAAAACCTACTTAACCTGAAAAACTTAGTTTCATACCTCTCTATTGCATTTATTTGTGCTGTTGATTGCAATTTTTATTTATTTATTTATTTTATTACTGACTTTTTTATGAAAATACAACTTTGCGTTGAAGAAAAGTAGATTTTTGTTTGTATATGCCGTCAATTATAGTTCTTGAAAGAAAATCGGAATCGGCAAGAATCGGTATCAAGCGGTGCAATCTCTATTAAAAAGCTCGACCCAAGGTATTCTATTGCACTATAATGCTGCTGCTGCCACCTTAAGACAATAGATTTACACTTTGAATGAGGTATTCTGTCATCAATGACAGTAGCTCATTGGAAAAGGATGGACAATGCCCTTCATTTTGTTTGCACTTATAAATGCTGCTGCCTACCAGCTGCAATCACCAATAAAATGTTGTTCCAGATATTTTTTCTGTATCGTCATAAATATCATTATCGCAAATATTCTTGAAATATCGTGATATCATTTTGAGGCTATATCGCCCACCCCTACTGCAGCAATTAACATTTTGCCAGAATCTCTAGTAAATTACATGTTATTTTGTTTAGTTATCTATTCAGAATTGTGGAGAATCGTGATCTCTCTTTGAAACAAAAAAATCCTGGCACAGAAAAGTTGTATGGGGGTCAAAATAAGCCCTCATATTGTAGCACATCATTTAAAAAGTGCTGATGTGGTCTCTAATATTTTGGCATTGATATACTGTAGACTGTTCATTTATGAGCACCTTGATTCGGTTGTGCCGCCCATGACTGTAACGTCCTTTACCTCTGACCTCATGATATGTTTCTCTGGTTTCATAGGTTGGTGACTGTGTGTGACCAGCATGACAAAGAGCCCTCCTCACAGGCGTGGGATCACGTTCGAGGTGGGAGCGCAGCTGGAGGCGAGGGACAGTCTGAAGAACTGGTCAGTGTCTCCCCTCTGCTTCCGTTCTTTCATCTGTTCATTCACTCATCCTGATTGAAATTCAGATGCTTTACTGGTGCTGATACCACTAGTTCTATTGCATTCCAAGATTTTGAAAAAGTTATATTTTGCCAACTCGGACAAATCTGAAAATCTGCATTTTTAGTCAAAGGGCACAAGATCTGTGCTTTAGTATGTGAGCTAAGAAGACACTAGGAAGCTACTAGTGTAAATCACAAACCGAGGATCTTAAACTCTTTCATGCATTATATTTTAGCTATTAGTTAAATAAGACATGTTTTTCTTTTCTGTGAATGCGCATGCACATATTTTATTGATTTTTATTATTTTTATTGTGAATTTCTCTTCTGTAAAGCACATTGTAAACACTGTTTTTAAAATGTGCTATATAAATAAAGCTTACTTATTAACTGTAAAAATAAAACTCCTCTCAAACATCATTTTCAACCTTTACAAACCACGATGTACTCTGACAGTAATCTGAAGTAGGTCATTTAAAGCGAACTCTTTGTGTGTTCACAGGTATGCAGCTAGCATTGAGAAGATCGACTATGAAGACGAGAAGGTTCTGATCCACTACAGACAGTGGAGTCATCGTTATGATGAATGGTTTGACTGGAGCAGTCTGTACCTTAGACCCGTGGAACGAATCCAGCTTAGGAAACAAGGTCTCAATGAACGGCAGAGCGCTCCAGTGAGTACTTCCTGTCAAACTGTGCTGAATCACTCAGAGTCTGCATGGGCAAAGTTACACTCTGACTCATAATGTTGCACTATTATATATAGATGTGTTTTTCTTCTCAGGGCTTTCATGTCAACCAGAAAGTTCTCGCCAGCTGGTCAGACTGTCGGTACTACCCTGCTAAGATCCTGTCCCGGGACAAAGATGGTGTGTACTCACAACCTTCACAATGTTAATCCTCAGCACATCATCTGACTGGTCCAGGTTCAAACGCTATCTTTGTTAGTTTTTACCAACTGGGAAATTAAACCGTATTGTATTATACCATATCATTTGGCTGATATTCAGTTTTTAAAATAATAACAATAATAATATACAGATGTATTTGTTTATTTAATTATTAAAGTCAAATAAAAAAAAAAATCTATACTTCCTTTTTTTTAAGGATGCTTTACACTAGGGCTGGGTTGAAAATTGATTAATCGATTATCATTTTGATTAAATGATTTTGATTTCTAAATCCTAAGAATCAATCGTTTAGTATGTGCTGTTTTCACTTGATGTGTGAATAAACATGAAAATTCAGCTTTGCCATCACAGGAATAAATTGAGTGTTGAGCATTTTATTATAATAGTGTTACATTATGAAATTGTTTAGCATTATGTTATGATAGTGTAAAGAAGTCTTTTATTTCTTAAAATCAAAATAATCCACAAGGGCCCCCGCCTCCATTCCTAGAGAGGACGTCCGCTACATCCGCACGTTGGTATCCTTCATACGGTCACTTGAGGGGTGCATGGTCCAAACAGAGGGTGAATTCCCATCCCAGGAGGTAATAATGGAGGGTGAGGATGGCCCAACGGGTGGCTAAACACTCCTTCTTAATGGTGATGTATCTAGTCTCTCTATTTGAGAGCTTTCAACGGCAGATACAGCACCAGCCGTTCCTCTCTGACCACCTGGGACAGGACTGCACCCAGCCCCGTCCCGACAACACAAAGGGGAGATCAAAGTTAGGGGATTGCAAGAGTGGCCCGCCACACAGAGCAGCCTTCACTTTGGTTAGTGCCTGTTGGCACAGCTCTGTCCACTGGACTGGGTCTGGTGTTAATTTGTAGTGAGATCAGTAAATTGTCTCACCTCGTTTTTGGTCTTAGGTCTTGGGCAGGCTGCAATCGCGGTGGTCTTGTCAAATTGGGGACGCACTTGCCAATGTTCTAAGTGGTAGCCTAGATACCGTACCTGCGCACGCCCAATTGCACACTTCCTCGGGTTCGCTGTGAGTCTCGCCACCCTCAGTGATCTCAGATGTTCAAGATGCCGCTGCCAATCATTTCTGTAGATAATGATGTCAACCCAAACGGAAGGGCAATAAATTGGTGTAATCTGAATGGCATTGTGAAGGCTGTAATGGCGACTAGGGGATCTGCCAATAACCTTTTGTTTAATCCAGTGTGGAATAAAAGTGAGCGGTACCTAACCGAACGAGCGGCTTGTCAACTCGAGGCATTGGATAAGCGTCAAACTTCGACTCAGCATTCACCTTTCTGTAATCTACACAGAAATGGACTGAGCCATCCGTTTTGGGTATCAAAACTATTGGGCTCGCCGAGTCCCTGTGAGACTCTTCTATTACGCCCAACTCTAACATTGCTTTTAACTCATCCTGTACCACCTTTTTCTTGTGTTCAGGTAAACGATAGGGTCGGCTGTGCGCCAACACCCCGGGATTGTTTCGATATGGTGCTATACGAGGCCCGTGCGACCAGGCAGGGGTGAGAACACGCCTGCAAAATCTGCCTACAATTTGGCTACATCGGTGAGCTGCGCCGGCGAGAGGTGATCTTCCCTGGGGACCAGCGCAAGCGGATTGACTTGGATAGCCGCTTCTGGTCCGAGATCTTCCTCTGCCAAAACGGCCGCCATTAGCTCGACCGGTGTCACCTCATTCCAGTGTTTTAGGAGATTGAGGTGATAAAGTTGACATGCGCCACCCCTGTTCGTTCTCCGTACCTCATAATTGAGATCCCAGACTCGCCATGTAACCACAAAAGGTCCTTGCCACTTGGCGAGTAATTTAGAATTGGTCGTTGGAAGTAATACAAGTACTTTATCTCTCAGTGTAAACTGATGCTGCTGCGTACCCATGTTGTGCAGCCGACTTTTTGTCCTGTGCCTGGAGCAAATTCTCCATGGAGAGCCACCCCAACGTATGGAGTTTTGCTCGGAGGTCCAGGACATACTGAATTTCACTATGGCTGTTTGAAGGCTCCTCCTCCCAAGCCTCTCTAATGCACCCCACGGGGGTTTTTCATTCATAGAGAACCTCGAATGGGTGGATTAAACTGTTCCACCAGTCCGTCCGTTTGTAGGTGATAGATGCTGTTGTGAATCGATTTAAAGGCCAAAAGTTCACACAATTCACTTAATGTGTGTGACACAAACGCCGTGCCTTGATCAGTGAGAATCTCTTTGGGGATTCCCACCTGGGAGATGATACGAAACATCACTCAGAGATGGTGTGTAACAGCACCGCTTCCATATATCCTGTTTCATAGTCCACCAGAACTAGTGCAAAACAATGGCTCAAATAGCCGCGCTTTTTTCAGCTTTATAATGGCCCGATCAGGTCCATACCAATTCTCTCGAAGGGACCCTCCATGAGTGGTAATGGGCGCAATGGTGCTTTTGAAATGGCCGGTAGGTTAATCAGCTGACATTCACAACAAGCCTCGCACCACCGGCGGCTGTTTTCGTGAATGCCCGGCCAAAAAAATTGGGCCTTGAGACGTGTCCTGCCATGGGAATACAACTTTTAGTACTAATAGTTGGGCTGGATCTTCTTTGGTCTGGGCGTCTTGGGCCACCTGATACAACCTCTCTCTTATTATGGAAAAATAGGGAAAGAAGAGCAACTGTCCGTCAATGGTGCAGACCCAGTCGAATGAATCCTTACCACTTCCTCTGCAACAGAAAGATGGCCAAGAGACTGACGGAGAGAGGGGAGAGGTGGATATGATGCAGAGGCTCCAGCGCTTTCCGACACACCCCCTCGTGTTCCCGGTCTGGAACCTTGGGGAAACTCGGAGGCCAGGCTGCCTTGTCTCCGTGGTGGAGGCCAAGGGGGCACGTTGCTCCGTGACCTGGGAATGAGGATAGGATGAGAGTGAGAGGGGAGAGGAGAGGAGGAAGAGAGGAATAAGGGCTGGAGAGAGAGATATTAGGGAAGGGGCTCACCAACCCTGGGACGTGCCAGCTGGATGTCCTGGTTCAGCGACTGGACCCACATCGCAGCTGAGTGATGAACTGCTCCAGTGCCACCATGTCGATCACTTCCTCGATGTTGTGGGTCTGGGCCATCAGCCACTTGCGGAAAGCATCCCGGAGCTGCCCAGAGAGCTCCTGTGCCTGGACCTTTATAAGTGATCCTCCTGTTCCAGTCTAAGGTCCATAAGCGCTTGGTGTTGTGTTTGGTGGTGACTGGCGACTGACTTCTTGGTCCTGGGTTTCGGCACCAGTGTAAACCAGTTCAAATAAAATGACGAAGAAGTCAGGGCAGTGAGAAAGTTTCAGTCTCTCTTTTTTTTTTCTCAAAATCAATATAATTCACAAAACACAAGCAACTCAAAACAATGCATCCATGGGGTTAGTCTCTCTGCCATTGCTAGGTCTGCAGGCTGCTTATATCCCGTCTCTCCGCCAATTACGGGAATTAGACACAGGTGATAGTCATCATGCACTTGACCTACCTCTTACCACTCTCTCTCCGATTGCATGCTTTGCTTTACCATGCCCCCCTCACCACAGATAGTGTTAGATTATAAAAGTGTTTGGCATTACATTCTAATAGTGTTACATTATGAAAGTGTTTAGCATTACATTATGATTGTGTTAGATTATGAAAGTGTTGGGCATTATATATGGCTGTTCTTCTGTGATGTCTCAGGTTTCTACACGGTGAAGTTTTTTGATGGAGTCATAAAGACAGTGAAGGGGATTAAGGTGAAGCCGTTCCGCAAGGAGGTGAGAAGTGACTCCCTCAGCTCTAATAATTATTAAACCAGACCATTCATGAAAGAAACCACTTTAATGAGTTGGTCTTTTTCTACAGAGCTCTGATGGCAAGACCAATCAGCAAGCTCGAAAGCGGGGGGATCAGAACGGGAAAGAATGGAAGACTAAAGAGAACAACAACAGCAGAAGTAACGGCTCAAGACACAGCACTTCTGACCAGGACGGAGAGAGCGGATCGGAAGGAGACGAAGAAGACACAACAGTGATGGATGAGGACAGAGTTCTCCAGAATGGCGGAGAGAGCGAAAGCACGGCAACTAATATAGTTGATGAATCAGAGCTGAGATCTGCTGAGCACAACGAAAAAGAACCCAGCAAAGACGACAAGACAGAAACGCTTGAGAATGGAGAAGGAGCGAACAAACCAGAAGAGAAAGAGATGAATGGAGGACCGGAGGAGACCAAAGAACTTCAAAATGGCATTGACAAGAACGAAGAGGACAAGAAAGAGAAGGAAGAAGCGTCAGATGAAAGTCCCAGTCTGCCCAGAAGGACACGGAGTAGGATGGCAGATGGTGAGTTTGGTTTGGAGGAACATGCTGTTGTTAGATCTGAATATTTGATTTGATTGATCCAATTCCAAGAGCCAGATTCAGCCTCACACACATGCCAACGGACAGCATTTGCTAAGTAGCAAATAGAGAGAGACAGTATAAGGAGAGAAGACAAGCCACTCAAATAAAAATGAATGGGAGAAATCGTAATGCTCAATATGGCATCTGTGGGACAGGAAGTCCTGCTTTTCAGTTAAGAGACAATTGCCTTTTTGATTGACATTATCATTTATTTACTCTAGACATTGCCATTTAATTACTCTCGAACATACATGTGTAGCTGAAACAATGATTTTAGCTACAGAAGCAGTAGAAAATAACTGCCCCTTGGCGTTACCAAAATGGTCACTCAGTGAAGTAATTTAGGGAATATTACTGATAGTGATACATTTTTGACCATGTCAAGTGTAAGTAAGTAATTGTTGGGCGATTTACTCATGTATTTGGCTCAGACTTGATGATTCAAGTTCTTGGCTTGTGTCTCACAGCAAAAGATGTGGAAAGGCCCAATGGTCCAGAACTGAGGAAGAGACGTGCATCAACAGGACAGATGCCACCGTCCAAAAGAAGCAGAGCCAATTCAAGCACAGGTTAGTTCTCTCTCTGTCTCTTATCATAAGGGCTTTCGAACCGAAGGAATGGTTTTATAGTTCCTATAACTATTGGTGGAAGTACCCGCTTTTTGCTGTGTTTACACCGCAGGAACTAGGAACGATTTTAGTTCTTGGAACGCCTTTTGGGGGGGACTAAATTAGCTTCTACTTCAGAGTAGAGTCTAACCCAGCACAATAGGAACTACCAGTGACGTAAGCGTACGTTGATTGGCCGAACGCATGCTGTATGAAACACTGGAATCCGCCATTTTTAAAAAGCTGTGTAAACACACAGTTACTCCACAAACTAATATATACAGAAAGCTAATGTTAACTGAATTTAGCTGTCACCTTTGTCGACTGTGGCATTGTTATTTTCTCAGCCTCGATGATATTTAGCGCTGCAAGTTGTCGTAGGAGATTCAGTCTCATATAGGGCCCTATGAAATCCGTTTTATTTTTTTCCAAATTCCGTTTTTTCCGTTTAAATTTTTCTGGATTCCGTTTTTTTCCGTTTTATTTATTTTTTGACTTCATTTTAATGATTAAATTAAATTTTAGTAATCAAAAAGCATGTCTAATTAATTGAAATAATGAATCTTGTCCAATTTACCAACAATTTAATAAGTTTAACAAAAAAATTACATTTTTTTAGGGCCCTATGATATACGTTTTATTCTTTCCCCTCAAATTCTGTTTTCTGGATTCCATTTTAATGGTTTAATTCCATTTTAATAATCAAAAAGCATGTCTAATTAATTGAATTCTTAAAAACAACAATATTTATTAATTAAAAAATATAATTATGAAATATGAGTTCTGTTGTGTATTTAAATTTTTCTGGCAATCAAATGAACGCATACCATTAATTTATCTTTTAATCATGAAATTAAACTTTTTTTGTCAAACAATGTGCTGCACAACAGAGCTTTACTGTTCAAATTAAAACATGGAAGAAACACTGAGATTATTGTTTAAAAATATATTTTAAGAATTTATTGTTAAATTAATCTAAATTCTACTGTACAACAGTAATATGTTTCTGTCAAGTTAAATCGAACTTTTATTTTGACCGTTTGCCTAGAGCTTTGAGTTTCTCTGTGTTTATGACGGTAGTTTTCTCAAACGAAGCGGTTAAATGCTGATGAAGTGTTTTCTGCATCGCGGAAATCATAGGGCCCTACTCATAGCCCTCCTTTTTGCGCTTTTTTTAATCTCATAATTTATAAGTCTACATTCCAATCCCACAACACTCATCAAAAACACAGCTCTGATCACAGCATCCTCCATCCTCCAGTTGCTGACATCATTGTCGGCCGGCTTGCGTCACTTCAGAGTTCCTACTTCTGGTGTCAGTGCAACCAGGAAAATGGCCCTTGGGAAAAATGTAGTTCTCTGCAGACCACCCTGGTGGCTAGTTCCTAGAACTACCCGCTGCGAAAGCCCCTATACTTCATTCTGGTTGTTCTAGCTTAGGGATAGGCAACGTCTGTCCTGGAGTGCCGCTGTCATGCAGAGTTTAGCTCCAGCCCTATCCAAACACACCTAAACAAGCTAATAAATGTCTTGAGGATTACTAAAGCTACAGGCAGGTGAGTCGGAGCTAAACTCTGCTCCGACTAAACTTAGCCTATCCCAGTTCTAGCTGTTGTTATTTATACTAGTTGGTAATTAAACCATCTAACACCACATTGTGTCTCTGATCCCCTCATAGACAAAAACAGTCCATCTCAAATCAAACTGGTTAAAACAGAAGTCCCAGAGACTTCAGAAAGTAAGGAAGACCCAACCAGTCCTGCAGGAAATGCAGCACCCACCGAAGAGGCAGGATCTGCACCTGATCTTGGTATACATCCTTCTGTGTTTCAGTTTGATAATCAGAGGCGTTTGCTAAGACTGCATCATTATTGCAATTTCTCATACTGAGTGTGAGGGATTTGAACATAGAAACCGCCTAGCAACTACAACACAATATACTAAAAGTCTTATAAATCTTTTGGTGTTGCGTAGTTATAATATATATTAATAATAGTTATGATAATTATTGTAAAAAGTCATAAAACATGTAGTGTAGTTTTGTAACAAATATTTGGTTAACAATGTGTTAAAAACAATACTAAAAATTATTTATCCAGTATCGGACACCTAAACTTTACAGTAATAATAATAATAATCTGCATCTACACTTACTGCTCCAGAGTTTGGGTTCAGTAAGATTTTTGTTTGTTTTTGAAAGTCTCTTCTGCTCACCGAGGCTGCATTTATTTGATTAAAAATACAGTAAGAATAATAATATTGTCAAATAATATTACAATTAAAAATAACTGTTTTCAATTTGAATATATTTTAAAATGTAATTTATACAATTTATTGGAATTGATAATTGATTTGGTGTTTAAGACACTTTTCTTATTACCAATGTTGAAAACCGTTGTGCTGCTTAATATTTTTGTGGAAATCAACATTTTCTCATGATTTTTGATGAATATACAATTCAAAAGAACAGCATTAATTTGAAATTGAAATCTTTCATAACTTTATAAATCATGTCTTTACTGCCACCTGTGTTCAATTTATGCATCCTTTCTGAATAAAACTAGTAATTTCTTTCAAAAATAATCAAATCTTACTGACTCCAAACATTTAAACGGTAGAGTGTATTGGTTGTAAGTAAGTAAATAAATAAATAAAATGGCAGTGGCAAAAATGATACTCTGGCAAACAGTCACAACGCCCTGCTATTGTAGGAGTGAACTTTGCTCAAGCAGACACCTCTCACTTTTTCGTCAGAATATGTACAAATGTTGTTAAATATGCATGGAGATATATGATGTGCTAACTGACACATTGCTTTCTCAGCTGCAGCACTCAAACGGCAAGTCCACCTTCCAACCACAAACAAGTACAGCAGAGAACCATGTGAGTGCACAAACCCTCAGTTTCACTCTCTCTCACCAGTCCAATATAAAAACCTGCTGTTATGTGACCCCATTGCCCTTTTCCTCCCTCAGTGTACAGGGTCATCAAAAACCAACCTCCTCCTATCCTGTCTATTGAACTGGACCATAACCTGTTCAAATGCAAGATCGCAGGCTGCCTCAAGTCTTTCCGCAAAGCGTCTCTGCTGCACTACCACATGAAGTACTATCACGCACAGAGCGACCCAAGCCCCCCTCGCTGCGTCCAGACACGCACCACAGACAAACAGAACCACAGCCAGGAGACCCCTCGCAGGCGCCGCACCGTCTCGGCCTCCCACAGTTAGTGCACACTTTGTCTATTCGCTGTTTGTGTGGGCGATTGGGTTGATTTGTTCAGATTTGTGTATGCGTTTAGCCTCGTAATATTTAAAACATAAATTATGCTCATTTACGAGCTTATAGTTTTAATTTTGGGGTATGCTAGAATACGTTTACATGATTTAAAGGATTAGTTCACTTCAGAATTAAAATTTCCTGATAATTTACTCACCCCCATGTCATCCATGTCTTTCTTCAGTCAAAAATAAATTTTGGTTTTTGAGGAAAACATTTCAGGATTTTTCTCCATATAGTGGACTTCAATGGGGACCAATGGGTTGAAGGTCCAAATGTCAGTTTCAGTGCAGCTTCAAAGGGCTCTACACGATCCCAGATGAGGAATAAGGAACTTTTCTAGCAAAACGATCAGCCATTTTCTAAAAGAAATAAAAAATTACATACTTTTTAGCCACATAATTGCTCGTCTTGCACTAGCTCTGTGATCCACATCCACGACTTCACGCGTTACGTAATCATGTTGGAAAGGTCACGCATGACGTAGGCCGAAGTACCGACCCAGTGTTTACAAAGCGACTGTGCAAAGACTAAGTCACACACCTTTTACATAGAATACTTAAAATAGGTAATGACAAAATAGGGCTGCACGATTAATCGTAATTGAATCGAAATCGCGATTTGGCTCAGTGCGATTATGACATCGCAAAGGCTGCGATTTTTAATGATATTAATATGAACACAGCGTGTTAGTGAAGAGCTGCTCTGTGATCAGTAGTAAATGACGCTCCGTCTGAGAGCACTGCATTAGAAAAAAAACACGTCAAATATACAAACTTTCTAAACATGAGAAGCCTTTATGAACTTCTTTTCTAATAAAAGACAACATTTAATGTGTTTTTACTCCAAACTCACTTCATAACGTCAGTTGCGTGTTTGAAATAGCATTTTGATTAGCATTGGATTATAAATATACTTTATTATTACGGAAATACCCGAGAAGGCTTGAAGAAAACATATAAACCATGTATTGTTGTAGTCGTCTGTTTATTTTATTCATGTTTAATCAATCAAAGCGTTTCTACCTTCTTTTTATTCAGTCACAGCGATAGCATGATGCCCATTGGGGATTTCCTGGAACAGCGGGTGCTTCTCAAATCTTATTTGTGCATCCTCGTTTCCTTTCCTCCCTTCCTTTCCTCGCGTCTTAGCTCCACCCCTCCAGGATGCGAGGGAAGGACGCAAGGAAAAGAAGCAAGGACGGAGGAATTGAATCAAGTGAAATGATACCCTCGCTCCCCTTTAGCGTCACTTCAAAGCGTCATCAGTTGCACTCGAGGGATCTAGCCACATGTTGATAAAGTTTGGTTATTAAAAAAATATATAATAAATATTAATAAAGCAAGATGCCCCGTTGAAATATATGAGCTATAAAGTTTATTTAATCTGTAAAAGTAAAGCATACATTTAAACTATTGTGACAGATATGAAGGGGGAGGAGAATTTATGCGTACGTCACGTTTCTCAATGAAAAAGACTTCCGCAAAGGATGCACCTGTGTATCCTCACTCATGACTCCTCAGGAAGCCTCCTCACTCCTCGATCCTCGCCTCCTCGCGGTGCAATTAGAGAATTGAGATGTCCTTCAAGATGGCTGAGCTCGATCGGTTTCCGGGTCATAGGATGGAGGACGGAGGAGCGAGGAGACGAGGAGGGATATTGAGAAGCACCCACCGTTTGTTATATTGCATATATTTGGAGTATTTGGAGTATCTGCTCAAGGGCGCCCTCCGGCGTACAGTATGAAACAGACATGTTTAGCGCCAAGTAAAGCTCACTCAATCCTATTCAGGGTAAAAATAGAAAAAATTATTCCTCTCTAAAGAACTTTGAGGGGAACATATAATCAAAATGTTTTTCTCCAGTGTACAGGATTTTTTTTTCCACATAAGAGGCACGTAGTTCATATTAAATACATGGACTCTTTATCATAATAATATAATATTTGATAATAAATCCTTTGACCTTTCTACTGATTTATAGAAATGCTGCTTGCATATTAACAGGTAACCCCACATTTTGTCATACAAGTTTTAAATATTATTTTCTAATTATTATAGTTATATTTATAATTAAATACTAATGCTAAATACTTTAATAATGTAAGTTATTACAACAGTAATATTTCTTATTTGGTTTAATATTTTTATTTAGCAATAATGATAATAATAATAATAATAAAAATAATTAGTCAAAATAATCTATTAGCACAAAATTTCGGGCCAAATTGTGCAGCCCTACAATCAGGCAAAACAAGCCTGGTATTGTTTATTTTTTTTTTTCCCATATGTTTTATAAAATCGCATTAACCAGAAAAATCGCAATTAGATTTTTTTCTCCAAATCGTGCAGCCCTATGACAAAATGAGATGGAGTTTTTACACTTGTAAACACTGGATCAGTACTTCGATCTACGTCACTCGTGACCTTTCCAACGTGATTAAGTAATGCGTGAAGTCGTGGACGCGCATCGCAGAGCTAGTGCAAGACGAGCATTTGTCATTAAAAAATATATACATTTTTATTTATTTAAAAAAAAATTACAGATCATGTCACTAGATAAGACCCTTATTCCTCGTCTGGGATCATGTAGAGCTCTTTGAAGCTGCACTGAAACTGACATTTGGACCTTCAACCTGTTGTACCCCACTGAAGTCCACTATATGGAGAAAAAAGTTTTCCTCAAAAACCTTAATTTCTTTTCGACCGAAGAAAGAAAGACATAAACATCTTGGATGACATGGGGGTGAGTAAATTATCAGGAAAACTTAATTCTGGAGTGAACTAATCCTTTTAAGTAAAAAAAAAAGCAAACAAACATTTTTCTCATATTGCGCTTTGCTGCAGCACCAAGGTTTAATGAGCAGCTGTAAACATCTATGGAAACTATGGTGTCAGTATTGGAAGTCCTTACAATAAAAAACCAAAAAACTAAAATAGCATCTCTTCAAGAAGGCATTATGTCATATGGTGACATAGCTAAGTAACAGAAATAATAGCAGGACAACAAACAAGGCGTTTCAGGCAAGTGTTTTCTGTTGAAGAGATTCACTCCCTTTGGCGTGGACTTTATGCTTTGCAACTTTGCAGATTGTTTACATGCACAAACGGCTATATTACACACTAAAGAAAAGGTCAAATCAAAAAGCATAATAGGTGCCCTTCGATTATCCCACAGATACTCCCTCTCCGCTGAGTGACAGTAAGTCAGGTCACACTCTGTCGCCCCCTGCTGTCGGCAGCATGCACCGGCAGCGCTCGGCCACACTAGGCGCAGAGAGGAGCAAAGAGAACCAACACTTCAACCGCTCGCTGCATGACGACAGAGACTGGGTTGCCAAGGAAACAGGTATTGGAGAGCATCATTCCATCTATTTCTGTGAACACGCTCACGCCGATTCCTCTGCATATTACCACAACCAGGCCATGACAGTAAGAGAGATTGATTTTTCTCATCTGAAGGGGTGAAAGAACGGGAAAGGCTGAGGGAGAAGCGGCAGAGGGATTTCTTCCGCATCAAACTAAAGAAAAAGAAGAAGAAGAAAAGGAAGTCTAAGTCAGGTGAGACGGCAGTTTTAGTGCAGCGGTGGCTCTTTCTTTTGCTCTCTGCTGTCCCCTCTGTTTGTCTGCTGTAGCTACAACTTTTCTCTAAATGGGCAGTTACACTAAACTGAGTGTGTACAATTATTTTGGACCCTGCTATATATTTAAGCAACAGGATATGATGTCACGTTCTAGGGTTTCTGTTTTGAATGCATAATAAACTATATACATAATCTATACAAAGTTATATATTTAAAATAGCTTTTTTAAAATTAATGTTATTTTATCAAATATATTCCTGTAACGTTAGATTGATGCAGAGTCATTAAATTTAGAGTTTCTTCCATGTTTGATACTCAGTTGGTGACGTTCTCAGCAAATTCACATATCTTGAGATATTTGATAAACGGGGCTCTCCTTTTGTACGCAAGATAAAGACGCACATGCTTTTTTTAAATGCCTCATATAAGGTAGAAAAACCTTCTACATCATAAATTGCCTTTTCATAAATAAACTTATAAAGCCTTAAAAGGCTATCTTTTGCATTTTAATTTTATAATTACTTCAATTTTAATAATTAAAAAAAACAAAAATGGAAATAAATCCTTTTTAAATGGACAAATTAAGACGTATTTAAAAATGTTTAATTAATTAATGTTTTAAAATGTAGTTAAATAAAATAATAAATTAATAAATAAATAATTTTTAATAATAAAAATTTGCCATGTTTTTTCAAATGCTTTTCTGTCCATTTGTCATTTAAGTTAAACATTTTATTGCAGTTTTAAGAGCCGCTCCCTCTCCCATGTGCCACTCAAAGTAAATGTAAGATAATATACATAGTCTTTTAAATGAAATGAACACTCATTTTATCCATTATTAACTTAATTCACTTATTACTACATTTTGAATACAGAAATTCTCAATCATTTTGTATCTGCGCTTAGAATGCGCTTTCATTCGTCTTGAGTTATTAATAGACTCTGAAAGTGCACAGCCACCCACAAAATGAACGTTTCAGTTGCCAGTCCCTCTTGACGGCTTCAAGAACTCACTGAATCAGATCTACAAGCCGCCTCGTCGGTGAGGAACTGCTCGGTCTGTGTTTAACCCTGTGTGGCGTCTGCTCTTCCTCCTCTGACAGACTGTTACAGCACTGAGGAGAGCATTGGCCTAAAGCCTTTCCCCTGCAATCTGAATTCGGCCCACAAATTGCCCCTCTCCCTCACACACCGATCCTACACGGGACTCTGCCCCGAAAAGATGCTCAGCCAGGGTGGGTACCAGAGAACGCAGGTCCTCCGAACTCACAGCTGCCTGCTTTGTGTTCTTCTCCTGCCTTGTTGTCTTTCAGTGTCCTGACTAGCTGTCCAGTGTCTTTGTTTAATCAGTTGTGTTTAGTCACTGCCGCTCAGTAGATTTATCTCTATAGACTTGTTTTTAACGTGGGTGTGCATGTGTGATTAAAGTAGCTGATTACCTTGCATGGATGACTGTATTATAAAAATGGAAATCTTTTGCTTAAATGTGTGGTCCTTCTTGTTTCCATCAGGTGAAGAAAGCAGCAGTGATTTGTCTTCAGACAGTCCTGTGTGGAGTGAGGACGAGTCTGATGCTGAGCTGGATCTAAACATGCCCCTCTCGGAGCAGGGTGTGGAAACGGTCTCTCACGGCTCTGAGATTGTACGCTGTATTTGTGAAGTGCAGGAGGAGAACGACTTCATGATACAGGTGAACTATCACCCTCTGAAACTGTACCAGACAAGCCTCTGACTGACTTCTGTTTTAAGAATTTCTCCCACAGTTATTAATAAAATTAACTACAAAGATATTACACATTACATAGAAAAAGTGGTCTATTATTTTATTTATTTGGCATTTACACTCCAAGACTTAAAGTCCCCCTGTAGTCAAAAATTTTATCCCTTAAAACTCATCTTTGATAACCAAAATTACATATTTAAATGTTTTTCCTGTGGAAAAAAATGTTCATGACTTAAAATAGCTTGAATGTAACTCTACACCCTTGCCTCATTTAATATATGTGGATCAATGAATATGCAAATTAGCCCCACCTCCACTCGCTAACTCCAGCTCAAAGATCCACGCGGTCAACTTACTGAGGTAAACGCTGTACAATGGTATCGCTCTTTACAACATCGGACACATAATGGTAATTAATATGATTAGTCAACGTTGTAATGTACATCATACACCCGCCATATTGTTAAATCTACACAATTTTTCATATCAACAGAAAAATATACCGGGATAACCTGGCTTCTCTCAAGACTCCCCTGCTAGTTTGCTGTTATTGATATGCTAAAGCCCGCCGGCACGTTGACGTGATTGTTTACAAGTTAGTTTGTGACGTCACAAACGCCAGCGATTTCAAACCACGGGTTTGAGACTCTTTTTTTACTGCAGTTTTAAGGACAAAATACTCAGCAATGGTGTTGACATATGAATTAGCACGTGGTTTGTCTTAAAGTATATTAAAAACACCACATAGACATATAAACAACATTTAAAAACTTGATTTTCACCATAGGTGGACTTTAATGCACAGATCATTTGACATACAGTATCAGATTTTGTTGCGTCCATTGCTATGGTTATCACTGTCAATCAGATTCAATCGCACATTTAAATGAGATTGATCCAAGAAACTTTGCAATTTGTAGTTGGCAGCATGAAAATATATATTATATACAGAAAGTGAGTAAAGATCGCTGCCATTACAATCACTGAAGCTGTCAATTACTTTCAGTTCAACACGTGGTACACAAAGCTACGCTCTTTAATGAAGCTGTCTACTCTGTGCAATAAATTTCTCATTGACATCATATTTATACTTTGTTGGTTCTAATGAAAAGATTTGCGAGCATGCAGAACTCATGCTGAACAAACTTTGTTGCTGAGTGGATCCTGACTAACTTAAACACATCTGATTGGCCATTGCGTTCACGCACTCAACAGATACGTCTGTGATTGGCTTCAAAGCTCAACGCACCAGAAACACGTTGTAAATAGAAACCTTTGATGCTCTTCACAGACAGGACAAAGATTCATTTTGGCGGCCACCACAATATTTTCAATGCCGGGAAAAACTCTGATCATAATAAATAATTTATTTATAGTTGATTATGTATTTGTTACAAATATAAATTATATGCAAAATTATTATATATTAAAAATCAGCTATAAAAATATAATATGAGTATATCTGACATACTTCCAGATATAGTATGAAAAAAAAATCAGAGCAAGGAATTTAAACCAATTAATCACTGGCACAATTACTTGAATTGTGTTATGAATTATTTGATTTGGTGACGCATTAGGATTTTTAAACATTTATATGCATGTTCAGTAATTGTCTGAGAAACTGAAGGATGTTTCCTGTGCTCTCTATAGTGTGATGAGTGTTTGTGCTGGCAGCATGGGACGTGTATGGGTCTGTATGAGGACAGTGTGCCAGACAGCTACAGCTGTTACATCTGCAGAGACCCTCCAGGTGAGAGACTTGAACTTCCCCAAAACCATCTCAGTTTAGTGTATATTAACTTTCATTTTGAAACTTATCTATCTGGAATGTGTGTTAAAAAACAAGACAAGAATTACAAACAAAATACGACAACCACATCAATGCATTTTGTAGTCTGGCTTTTTGTTTACGTTTAAATGTGCTGTTGTCTGTATGCAGCCCAGAGGCAGAGTCAAAGGTACTGGTATGATAAAGACTGGCTGAGCAGTGGTCACATGTATGGCTTGTCTTTCCTGGAGGAGAACTACTCCCACCAGAACAGTAAGAAAGTGACAGCCGCCCATCAGCTTCTAGGAGACGTCCACCGTGTGTTTGAGGTCCTGAATGGCCTGCAGCTCAAGATGAGCATCCTACAGTAAGTAATTCCTTTTCTCTTATGCTTTTGATGTGACACCTACTAAGTAAATTTGTGAAAGTGCCAGTGAAAGTTTCAGTTATAAATCAAAGCTGCCCCCTTTTTTAGGGCACAAGCCCATCCAGACCTGAAGCTCTGGAGGCAGCCCTGGAAACCTGTAGACGGCCTACGGAGGAAGGCGGCAGGTGATTCTGGCATAGCTACTCCCTTCCCCCCCTCGCCCCCTGAAATGGGAGTGAACGAATTTGAGACGTTGAAAAGCGAAGTCCCGTCACCCGTGGAGACACATTGCTCTTTCCAGGACTCTTACATTAGCAGCGAGCACTGCTACCAAAAGCCCCGTACGTACTACCCAGCGGTGGAGAGAAGACTTGTGGTAGAGACGCGTGGCGGTTCTGAGCTGGAGGACAGTCTTAGGAGCACTGAGGACCTACTGGAGATGGCCGAGCAGAGGTACAGCATGCCACTGGACCACGACCAGCACAAGCTTCAGCTGGCTGACCACTCTTTTAGTAAGGTAAGTTACATGAAACTTGTAACCTTTTCGGCCAAGTGCACACTACTAGACAATAGCTTGTCGCCAGTGCACATTTGAAGACTTTGTATTTTCTTTGTTTGTTAGTGCACATTGGACACAATTTATCACAGATTAGGTGCGTCAATTACAAGATAATTTTCCTGCCGATTGTAACTACGAACCTGAAAGTTGTTCACAGAAAAATGTTCACATAGCAGCGCAAGAATTCATGCTGGTACACGGCACATCTGTTTTTAAACCAGTTTGAGATTGGTTTTCAAACCAATTTGATGTCTGTTATCAAACCAGTTCTAAGTCTGTTTTCAAAACAGTTGATAATCTGTTTTCAAACCAGTTTGAGATCTTTTTTTAAACCAGTTCAAAGTCTGTTGTCAAACCAGTTCAAAGTCTGTTGTCAAACCAGTTTGAGATCTGTTTTTAAACCAATTTAGTCTGTTGTCAAACCACTTCAAAGTCTGTTTTCAAAACAGTTGATAATCTGTTTTCAATCCAGCTTGAGATCTGATTTAACCAATTTGAAGTCTGTCGTCAAACCAGTTCAAAGTATTTTTTAAAACAGTTGAATCTGTTTTCAAACCAGTTTGAGATCTGATTTTAAACCAATTTGAAGTCTGTTGTCAAACCAGTTCAAAGTCTATTTTCAAAACAGTTGATAATCTGTTTTCAAACCAATTTGATGTTTGTTGCCAAACTAGTTCAAATTCTGTTGTAGTATCTGCATATAGTCACAGCATGTCTCAAAATTACACACACTAGAACAGTGGTTGGCAATAGGCAGCCCGTGGGCCGCCAGCTGCCAGCAATAATATCTGGCCTGCGCCCACAGCCAGATTATTTTGATAGCGGCTGGTTCTGAAATAGATCTTCGTCTCGTGGTGCCGTCTAATATTATCACCGTGTCTACACCAGACACGACTTTTTTCTCGGCGCGGCGTAACGCACCACAACAACTAAAAGCTGTCTACACTGAACGTGACAAACCGACTGTTGCAAAGCACTTGGACTACGTCAGAAACAGAACAGGGAATCTGTTCACTGTCGGGAATGTGTTGTGTCGCATGACTCGCGTCGCACCGCGCCGCATCCAGTGTAGACAATATCACTGATTAAAATGGGTTCTATTATCTTTTGACGCGCCGCTCAGGTCTGGTGTAGACACGGTGTTATATTCTTTGAAAACAGTGACAACTTCGTTGCAGATAAGACACACCGGCTTTGCATTCGCAAAAATAGGTAGGATGAAGCATAGTTGTCTTTCCATTCTTCTTTGTATGCCCTATTTTTAGGTCTTTCAACTTTCCTCTTTAGACTCTTTGAAAAGCCATTTTCTCTCACCCTCTAGCTAAAATGTTAACATCATTCTGCACACGAAGTAATAGCGTACCTCCATCAGGCAAAAAAAAAAAAATGCAGTTTAGTACGTGTGGATCATAGACATAATAAATACATTAATTATGTCTATGGTGAGGATGCCAAGGAATAATTCTGAGTGTAAAAGTAGGCTACGTCAAATAATTATTACAATAAGTTAGGCTCCTTTGTGTAACAAGCAAATTAAAATGAGACACATTTATTATTCTCAATATGGAAAGAGGAAATAAAACATAGTTCGTTAAGAGCATGACTCAAACATGCCATTAATGGGCTTATTCAAGTCCTCTTTTATTTATTGAGTTAATTTTATTCATTCCGCATCTCCCACATAATATGTGTGTTTTAGCAAGGCGGTCTGTGTTGCAAGTTGGTGAATGAAGATGCTTGCCAGGTCACTACTCTACTTTATTAATTTATCCAGAGTAAAACCCGGACACCGCCACACAAATGTGGCCTTTTGTTAATGACTGTCCTACTACAGGATTTAACTCAGAGTAACAGCTCAATACCAGTTACAAAAGACACTGTAACAGTCTGTCACAGGCAATTCTGGTTGCATTTTTCATCAATTAATTTAAATGGTCCTTTTGACTATGTTGTGGCCTGCCATCTAGTGGCGCAAATTTTTTTTTTGGCCCAATGCCAAACTTAATTGCCGACCCCTGCACTAGAAGATCATGCTGGATTTCATTCATTTTGTTTTGCCGTAAACTAATTAGATTTGCTTAAATAGATTTGGAATGCTAGGATGAGCAAACTTCTCATTGATTTCACATTACTAATAATGCGAGAGTACCAGTACACACCAAAGATGTGACTTATTAGTTTCTGTTTTCAGGAGCTGGAGTGCCGTATGAAACGACTGGTTTCCGCTGAGCAGGAAAAGAGTTGTGTGGTGGAAATCAAGGAAGAGGAGCCTGACCCTGTGACCCCTGACCCAAAGTCTGACCCTGATATTGTGCTGCACCAGCAGTGGCAACTGAACCTGCTGGAGCACATTGAAGCAGTGCAGGATGAAGTGACACACAGAATGGACCTTATTGAGAGAGAACTAGACGGTGAGACTCTTTAAAATAAAAATAAAAATATTTAAACAATAAATAGAATTTCAGATGTAGTTGTTACTTTGTTCGTATTAACATGTTGAAATCACTATGCAGTGCTGGAGAGTTGGCTAGACTACACAGGCGAGCTGGAACCTCCGGATCCGCTGGCGCGCCTCCCTCAGCTGAAACATCGCATCAGACAACTCCTGACTGACCTGGGAACAGTCCAGCAGATCGCACTCTGCTCCTCATCCTCTTGAGGGCGCCAGAGAACATACAAACGACTAAAACTAAATTGAATGCACAATGGAGCCTCTTAAAGTCTGGCAAGAAACTGCTTAAATGATTACGTGTGCCTGTTTTTTGAGAGAAAACCCCTAAATTAATCAAGCTAATATTAATGTGACAGTTTCTGTGGCACATGCATGTTGGAGTGAGTTGGTGTGGTCAGCAGTTTTACAGTGGTCACCGGTTAGAAAAGACTGATGAACATCGAGGCTAACGATATCTGATGCAAACAACAGTTTTTGTTTATTCTGTTTTATTTTTTATGTTTGTGGAATTTAATGCTTCATTGTAGCACTTAGTTGTCTGTCATAGACTTAGGTTTTTTTTTATTATTATTATGTAATTTCCTCTGTATCCTTGACATGCTAAATAATCATTTTGTGTTAATTCATAAGTGGTCATTTTGGACTTCTTTGGCACGTCTTTACTGTGGGTAAAGAGCTTAAGGACTCGAATGGTATTTTGCTGTAGTTAAAGAAAAATGTTAAATATGACTATAACAATATGAAAATATATTTTAATCTGAAAATACTTGCATTTTACTTCTATATTTGTACTTAAAAGTCAAGTAATCTTGTAAATAACCCAACCAATTGCTTATTCATGTTCTTTTTTTGTTTAATTTCTGATCTAAACTGTTGTATTTACAGTAAAGACTTCTGTAATCTTTGATCTGTTGTGAATACTGTAGTTGTGGGCTTTCTGCCTATAACCTTCTCATTTTTGACACAATTGATGTTGCTTGCATTTCAAAACAGTGGGCTTGGTTTCCGCTGGTTCATTAAACAAGCACAGAATGTTGTTCTCTTGCATACTGAGTTTTTGTATGTATATTTTTCTTTATTTGTATTTCTTTTTCCCCAATGATTCTGAACTGTTTCGGTTTAGTTATTATTCTGTTGCTTTCAAGTCTACAAGATTGTTTTTTGATTAAGACATTAGATGCCTTTAAGTTATTGTAATTGTGAATTTTAAGTTATTGATTCTGCCACCTTTTTACTTCTGTCCATTGGTTTTCTTTTATACAGTGCAAGTCTTGAGTATTGTATGGTCAGAGAGAGAGAACGAGAGAAAAGCTGGGGTCTTTTTTGTGTTCTCGCCCTTTGGTGTTAGTTTTTTTTTTATCCCCTCTAGACTATCACTGTTAAAAAAAAAAAAATCTGCCTGATGTCTTATTTCAGGCCAATTCGAGTGTCATTCACCCTCAAATACGCAAACTACATTTGTTATAAATCTGTGAATTTATAAAATCCTGCCGACGGGTATTTGAAGGGTTTGTGTTTTGTTTTTTGTTCATAACTTCCTCTGTACAGCTAGTGAGCAGTCCAGTGACTGTTCCTCAGTATTGTCTATTGTATTTTTATATCTGCCCTGTTGCTTTCCAGTCACTGGAAATTTAGTTATGGATTAAGTATTGCAGTCTTTTTTTTTTTACGTTTAATTTTTCCATTGTTCGCATTTTTTGCATTGGGGTCCCCTGGGAATCTATAAGTTCTGAGAAATATTGACACATAATCAAAATGCCAGAAAATAAATGCAAAAATTTAAACTTAAAAGGTTGTTTGTTTTCACTTTGCTTAAAATTCTTGGAAGATTGCGGTAATATTTCTTAAATGTTGTTTTATTGCAAGGTAGTGGACTAGCAGAATTATTATTAGCACTTAACGTTCACTTATAAATAATGTAAACTTGATGTTTAATTATTTTAAACCCTAAATCTACATAATTGTTACAAATCAAGCTTTTTTTATTCTATATATAATTTAAAGAAATGTGTGGTTAAATTTAATAACATCTAGCCAATGTTAAATATTCTGGTATATATTTAAATAATTACATTTAATTCATAATGTTTTTGCACTTCAGTTGGTCAATTGACCCTTCGCAAAGACCCGCCCCCCTTAGTTACTGTTGCTTTGTCCGACAAGCCGTAACGCTGTCTCGCCACACGCAGTGAAAAATACATCGCGGAGCGAAGAGGATACATGACAACATGTCGACAGACAAGACAGAGCAGGTTACTTATAATATTAAACAAAGTCCCAGCTTTCAAACTGTGTAGTTTTTAAAGAAATTCAAACAATAAAAACCGTTTTCTGGCTCTTTAATGTGTCGTGACCATGATCGTGATAGATTACTGTAGCGCGTCAGCTCAAGAGGCTCGTAAACCGATCATCTCTTCCTACTAGTCCATTTATAACATCAAATAAACATAAATGAACATGAGAATGAATGTTGTTTCAAACGCGGAAAGACGTCAATATACACAATTTTTCAAGTTTAACTCCACCGAGGTTACTCTTCTAACTACTAGCTGCTTTGTCGGACAAAATGGCGGATGCGGCGTTCTGATTGGTTAGATCGCTTGTCAATCAAACTCCCGGCGAAGGGTCAATTACTTAAATATAACTTTTTTTCCAGTTTCACAGACAAGGCTTAAAGGGTTAGTTCACCCAAAAATGAAAATTCTGTCATTAATTACTCACCCTCATGTCGTTCCACACCCGTAAGACCTTCGTTCATCTTCGGAACACAAATTAAGATATTTTAGTTGAAATCCGATGGCTCCGTGAGGCCTGCATAGGGAGCAATGACATTTCCTCTCTCAAGATCCATTAATGTACTAAAAACATATTTAAATCGGTTCATGTGAGAACAGTGGTTCAATATTAATATTATAAAGCGACGAGTATATTTTTGGTGTGCCAAAAAAAATTAAATAACGACTTATATAGTGATGGCCGATTTCAAAACACTGCTTCAGGAAGCTTCGGAGCATAATGAATCAGCGTCATGAATCAGAGGTTCGGAGTCACGTGATTTCAGCAGTTTGGCAGTTTGACACGCGATCCGAATCATGATTCGACACTGATTCATTACGCTCCGAAGCTCCCTGTAGCAGTGTTTTGAAATAAGTCATTATTTTGTTTTTTTGGCGCACCAAAAATATTCTCGTCGCTTTATAATATTAATATTGAACCACTATACTCACATGAACTGATTTAAATATTTTTTTAGTACATTAATGGATCTAGAGAGAGGAAGTGTCATTGCTCCCTATGGAGGCCTCACTGAGCCATCGGATTTCAACAAAAATATCTTAATTTGTGTTCCGAAGATGAACGAACTTCTTACAGGTGAGGAACAACATGAGGGTGAGTAATAAATGACATTATTTTCATTTTTGGGTGAACTAACCCTTTAAACCTAGTCCCAGACTAAAAAAACATGTTTGAACTGTCTTAACTAAAAGCAATTTGCACAGGCACATGTTGAAATATGTCAGTGCCATTGTTTTTTTGTTTTTTCTCAAGATTTTTTTCTCTAAGGCGTATTTTAAAAAGTTACTTAAATGTCTTAATTTAACAAAGGCCTAATCCTGGCTTAATCCAAGACCTGTCTGTGAAACCAGGCCTTATTTATGTTGGAAGTTTATCATAATTACTGCTGTGTGGTAGAATGTTTTGTCTTTAATGTTTTAACAAGACGCTATTATAAATATATATATAAAAAAATATAAAATAAGTTAAATGTGAATTTCGTTTGTTTAGGTTATGACGACACCTGTCCAGAGGCTGCGCGTGCTTGACTTCAGCGTTTGTCAGCTCGCGTGAGCTCCTCCTCCTCCGTCCGCGCGAAGAAGCTCTTGATCAACCGCCTCACTCTCACACACTCCAGTGACTACAACACGCTGCTCATCTCACCCCGGACGCGTTCAGCACATTTTGATCTTCGTGAACGGTGAGCAGTGATATCTTTTCATTGTTTAAGCCCTGACAGGAATGGTTATCATAAAGTCACTGATTTGGTCAGTTCTTGCGCGAGCGGTGTGTGCTGCACGCGAGCTAACAGCAGGCTAGCGCGAGACAACGAAAGAATGAGACATAACGGCTTTACTGACGGAAGCTCAGTCTATAATACTTAAAAAGAGAGCTATTTGTCAATAATAGATGTGGTGGAAGGTAACTGTATCATTGTCGCTTCTTTCCACGTTACTGCTTGAAGCCTGGATGAGTAGAGGACTGATAACCGACACCAGCTAGTCCTGTCATATCTACTAAGTACGAATTTGTCGTAAAATCAGACTATTCGATGAAATCGGGTGCATTTGATGTATGATTTCAGTGTTCTTTTTATTTACTGTTTTGTTTTGTTTGTTTGAACGTGTTTAGCACGAGTTTAACTTCTACCGAGCACTTCCAGGATCAAAGCCGTTTGGACTTTAGTCTCTTCAGGGAGGGAGACTGTACGATATTAATGTGTTTGTTGATGAAAATATGTTTTAGAAGCAGAGGGAGTACAAAAAATGGAGTCGAAACTCCGTTATCGTTGTTGCTGAAGTCTGTCAGTGTGCGTCATCCTGTAATAGTCTGTCTGTCTCAAATCAAGTGTGTCCTTAATACAACTTAAGCCCTCTCGGATCAGTTGTAAATTGGTAAACATTGTATTGCAGTAGATGATCGTGGGGCATCTCTGCCTGTGTTTTATAAAAGGGCTGCTAACCCAGTTACCCAAAATACTGCAAGAGAAACAAAACGGCAAAGCCATCTGATTAGAGTCCAGATGCTCTAGTGCAGGGCTGTTCACTAACAAGTGGGCCAAAAAAAAAAAATCTATAACCCGTGTGGCTGAGCCACATTATTTTGCCAACAGAGGGGTACTAGCTCTAGATAGCGGTTATGAGATATATTTAACCTCTTATGTCCCATTTTTGGGGCATAGACCCCCAAATTACATTTTCAACTTGCATTCGTTTCCAACACTTGCTGTAAGCAGTAGACCAATCACAACAGACTGAGCCATCTGACCGATCAGAGAAGAGCAGGCCAATCACTGTCATTTTGATTTTTTTTATAGTAATAAAAATAATTTAGTTAAGTTAGAAAACAGACACTACAATTAAAAACCGAACGCGTCTGCTCGATGCAGCATGAGCTGAACGAGAGTCGCAGCACCAAGGGCGTAGATTTGGTTTCAACTTTGGGGGGGTTGAACGTTGGTATGGTTGTATTGTATTAGGGGGGTTGTAACTGATGGCTTTGAATATTGGGGGGGTTACCTCCCCCCCATCCCCCCCACAAACTACGCCCCTGCGCAGCACAGACCAGCGGCAGGAGTCAGATTTAATTTAACACGAGAGTGAGGCGAACTGACTGACAAGACGATGGCGGAAGATTTTTGGATTTAAACCATAGACTGTAAAAAAATATGGACGTAGTGTCCGTGATGTCACCCATAGAGTTCTGAATAGCAGTTTTGAGGCGAAAATGAGGCCGCTGCCATCTTAGCTGCGCGTCACCACACGTCACTCCCGGATAACTGAAAATGGGCAAAGAGGCGGGACGTAGTTGAACTGAGGTGCCATGGTTACTGAAACCACGCCCGCCTAGCTCGACGTGACCATGTTAGCAGGCAAATATGAATATTCTAATGACATAACTTATCTGTATTAGTTAATATAGATAAGTTATATCATTAGAAAGTTATAAAGGTTTACTGTCAATCTATGGCGTCTTTTTTACGATTTACTCCAGCACCAGTAACTTGATTGAAATTTGTGTCAGGTTTGCACATGACAACACAAAAAATCAAATGGGACTTCATACCTTTATAATGAAATAGTGATCTCGAAATAAATCCAATCCGTTGCAAAACAAAAAAACAGTACTTTTTGTCCACAAAAGCGTTAAATCCATGAAATATTAATATATTATCCATTGTTTGCATCACATTTCTTCTGAATGATCTGCTCTCCATCATCGTTCTTCAAGAAATTATGCAACCTGGGCAGCGTTTATGTTGTAAAACTGTATATCTCACAAAAAAATTAGCCCGCGTCCAAAATGCAGCAGTTTTAGTTATAATATTAATATCCAAGCAGTGCTGTCGGAGTTTGTGGTGTCTTGAGAGGGATATTCTCCAGCCATAGTCATAGTAAATCTCACGAACAAAACTTTTAGCCAATGCCAAGACGGTCCTTTATCTTCTGCATGCGAGCACATCTGTCTCGACCATTAATGCAGCAAACCATATTATTTTATAATTGTATAAAATAATCCCGAAAAAAGCACAAATACGGCTGAGATGCCAAATTCAGCGGCTGGAATTAGTAATGTGACGGCTCACAGACAGCAGCACGATCCACCTGTCACTCAAGTGACCACACCTTTAATTATGCAAAACTTTAAGGTTTAATATAATTTAAATGGATGAGTTATAAAACAATTCACCCCCTTCACAGTTGTCATGAAGTGCAAAACTAGCTGTATAGACCAAAACCACAATTTGTACCAACTTGTAAACATGTTTATTTCTGCTGTAAAGTTAGGCACTTTAAAATGGGACTCAATGAGATTCTGCTCTCTTTTGGAGCCTGTCCCTAGCGGCCAGTCGATGAATTGCAGTTTAATCCACTTCCGTATTGGCCTCACGTGAAAAGGAGGGAGGTTGCCGCTTGATTTAAACCCATTAGTTTTGGATTAGTTTTGTTTTTCTAGTTGTTGTATTTTTCATTAAAGGTGCAGTATGTAGGATTTCTGTCCGCTAGAGGCCTATTCAAAACAAAGGCGTAACTTGATGACGGCAAGTTTGAGCGCGGAATCTTGCGACATGTGGTCTCCACCTCAACTGACAGTGGAAATAATCGGGATAGACCTTGGGAAGAAATCATGTTCATGGATGCGATTATTAACGTTACTGTAGTATGAAGCAGAGCAGGAGCGAGTGTTGTGGAGCTGAACGAGGAGCTGGAGCGATTGAACACACGCCTCGAGCAGTGGAACTTTTATTATGACAGTCGCCGGCGCCGCTTCCGCTTTTCCGGTCATGAGTATGAGGTAATCGCTCTGTTTATCATATTAAATACATTTGAGAGTGTTGAAAATGATGTAATAACGTTAGTCTGTGCGTTCGCTCGGCGGCTGCTCTGAGACACTGTTACACACTGCAGTAAGATAGATCGATTTTAGAATATCATATTAAATGCTGGATGTCTTGTGTTGATGAATGGCATGCAATTCATTTTAAAACGTATTGTATGATGGAGAAAATATTGTATTACTGTTACTAAAAATAAAGCTGCATCTGATTATGCTATGTTAGCTACTTGACAAAATAGTGTTTTTCTCTGAGGCGTGGTAAAGCATGGTACTCGCAAAAAAATCTAGAAAATTAGATTTAAACAATAAGACTAAACTTGTTGAACTATATAACAATAATTAGTTTTCTGTCTATAAATATATCAAAACAGTTGTTCCCTTGTCTATTTAAACATGTAATATATTAAAGCGTCTTTGGTGTTTCCATGGTTTCTACAAAATAAAACCGGAAACCGAGGGTAACGGGTATGACACAATTGACAGGCGACTCCTCACACGTCCCGGAGCCTTGGTTAAAATTGCAATTTTCTCACGATTTACAAATAGTTGGAAACATTTGGGATATTTTAAGCACTCAACTGAACAAAATATATAACACTGGCCTAGTGGTTTTTGGATATTTTACTGCAAAAATCTTACATATTGCACCTTTAAGAATAATAACGAACCCACCATTCAAGCAGTTGCCACCCCTGAATTGGCACTAATTTGAAATAGGAATGAACTGAAAACGCTCCGCGCCAGTAGATGCGTACCGTTATGGCCCTCTCACACAGGACACAGAATGCGCTGCGCTATGAAATCCATTTATTTCAGTGATTTGCTGCTGCGTCAACCAAAGCGCACGCGCTCTGTGACGATTACCCGTGCAGCCAATAGAAACGGAGCTCCTTCGCAAGCCTGAATTCTCTAAACTGTTCTCTGGACCTGAGAGTTTCATGCACCCACAGCCTCTTCTTCCTTGCTGCTCTCTTTCTTCTTCTTACTAGCAGGGCTAGTGCTAACGCTCACTTCTTAGCATGGGACATATACATATTTTGCTGCTGACAGAAAGGTGGAACAAGAATCAAATGACTAGACGTATAGATTAGAACTCCTGCTAAAAGTTTTGAAAACTCTACTTTGCTCTGGCCAGCGTAGCGCAAATCGCTTTGTTTCTGAAGGGCTGTGCTGAACCCAGCGGCGAGCGCAGCGCATTCCGCGTCCTGTGTGAAAGCCGCATTATGTATGCCGAGCATTTTCAGTTGATTCCTATTGAAGCTCAACTTGCTCTGCACCGTTATGAATGCCCGTGCCTTGCGCATTTTCAGTCACAATAAACTGGGTTTCTGACCGATCCGAGAAGAGTAGGCCAGTCACTGTCATTTAGATTTTTTTAATAGTGATAAAAATGTAGTTCAGTTAGAAAACAGACACTACAATTAAAACTGAACGTGTCTGCTCGATGCAGCATGAGCTGAACGAGAGTCGCAGCACAGACCAGCGGCAGGAGTCAGATTTCATTTAACACGAGAGTGAGGCGAACTAACTGCCAAGACGATGGCGGAAGATTTTTGCAGTATTTTGGATTTAAACCCAGTGCTAATAGGGAACCTGCAAATGATTAGTTGTTTTTCTAGTTGTTTTTCATTAAGAACAATAATGAACCCACCATTCAAGCAATTGCCACCCCCGAATTTGCGCTAATTTGAAATATGAATGAACTGAAAACGCTCCGCGCCAATAGACGCGCACCGTTATGTATGCCGAGCGTTTTCAATTAATTCCTATTGAAGCTCAACTTCCATAGGAATTAATTGAAAATACTTGCTCTGCACCGTTATGAATGCCCGAGCCTTGCGCTTTTTACTTTCACTTTCAAAAAAGCGAGGTGCAAAAGAGGGAACACCCCTCCCCCCCATCTCGGTTATACCAGTATTATTGGTGTTGTCACACGTCGATTAACAGGTGGGAAAATTTACTCACCACCACAACCCTACAACAGACTGAGCTATCTGACCAATCAGAGCAGAGTAAAACCAATCACAACAGACTGGGCCATCTGACCAATCAGAGCAGAGTATGTTCTTGGAAAAGAGAGACTGAATCCTTGATCGAGCCGTTTCAGACACTGAGAAAAAAGAGGTGATGCAATGTATGACAAAAATTAAAGTGAAAGTGTTAAGGAACCACCTAAAGGCCCCAGTACACTTCAAACGAAATCGAAGAACGAACTGATGTGACGTAATTTTGAACAAAATCAGGCCAAAACGAAGTTCGTTTTGTGTTCTTTTTGGAAGTTCGAAACGGCTTGCTAAAGCGAACTTTCAGGAAAAGTTCTTTCCAGCTGCAAAACACCTTCGTACTACCATTGGTCCGTGACGATAACGTAATAGGAGGTGTGCGCTGAGGCTCCGCCTTCACTCGCGTGGGACTCATTTTAGTGTGTTTGAGCTCGTTGAGGTAAGATCTCTGCAGGTGAAAACATGAACACACTGGATAGCCGCTTTATAGTACAAAATGAAGTTGTGCTTGTAAAAGAAATGAGGCACTAACACTGTTTTTCATGTTTGATACTGTAAAGCTGCTTGATTTTAAGCAATCTATTGAGTAAAGTGCTATATGAAGACGTGACGTGACTGGAGTGCTAATTTGCAGAGCTCGTGCTAACATAATCATGTTGTTATGATCAGACGCTTTTCTTATGCTTTCTACAATAAATGCTTGCTGTTTTCTCATTTTTGTTGTTTTTGTTACTGAGAAGAAAGTGCATGGCACATATTTACATATTCATCTAACCGTCGCTCTCAGCAGTGTGGGCAGCGTCAGATGTTCGTTTACAGTATATCGCTGGTCACGCGTTTCGAACTTCGTTTTACCCCTAAACGAAGAACGAAAAAGAACTTTGTTTGAAGTATACCGGGGCCTTAACAAGGAACCGCTTTGGGGTCCTATGCAATAATTTGTAATGAAAAGAAAAAACATGTTTGATTTAGCTTATGTATTCAATGTAAGTTATACCAATCAGTCTGCCACAAGTCTGTCTCATGAAATAGGTGCCTGGGTTTTCTCAAATAGATGCATTCCATCACTGTGAACCCTTCATTACCAAATCAGTGTGAGCTGTTACTTCAGGTGCCACAGGAGAAGCATTTGGCATGCATGCTGATACCGCATATCAGCACACCTGGANGCTTTGGGGTCCTATGCAATAATGTGTAATGAAAAGAAAAAACAACATGTTTGATTTAGCTTATGTATTCAATGTAAGTTATACCAATCAGTCTGCCACAAGTCTGTCTCATGAAATAGGTGCCTGGGTTTTCTCAAATAGATGCATTCCATCACTGTGAACCCTTCATTACCAAATCAGTGTGAGCTGTTACTTCAGGTGCCACAGGAGAAGCATTTGGCATGCATGCTGATACCGCATATCAGCACACCTGGAAGGTGCCTTCAAGGATGCGCTTTAAAGAGCCTGCCCATGTCTGTGTCCCCATGAGGATGCTTCTCAGGAGGACTTGTTTTATCTGCCTAATTTCACTCCTGCAGTGGAGATGTTTTACTGCCATGGCTACAGGAGATGACATCACATGGATGTTTTTAGGGCTAGTCACTCGTTTATGATATTAATTTAATTATTTCATATGGATTACATAAGAGAATATTTGTTTTTTGAATTGTTCATTTAAAAGTATAGACATTTCAAGTTTTCTATAGACATGCATTATTTCTCATTTCTGTGAGGCATACGCTGAGGTTCAGCTCATTTTTGTGACGCGTTTCAAAAAGTTGTTCAGAGTTTGAGATGGCAGAAAGTGCATCTTGTTTGTTTTATTTTACAAAAGAACAACAAAAGTTTTGTTGTTGTTGGTAGTGTATCGGTGTACATCATTCAAAACTGTAAAGGGTCTACTTTTATTGACCTCCTTCCGCACTCAAGGCCAAAGGAGTATAGGTTACTTTGAAAGGCTCGCGCGCTCAACTGTGCACGAGATGGAGCGGGACGCGGAAAATTAAGTAAGGCCTATACCCGGCCTTAAGACAACTTTTTATTTTCTCTCACACAAGACACAGAGAAACAACTTTCTAATAAAGCGACCAAAATTGTCAGTTTCGTCAAGTGATAGACGAAACTGACAATGACTTTTTATCTTTTTTAAACTGAAATGAAAGGCAATGTGGATAAACACTCACAGCCACTACAGAACACCACACAAAGATATAGAAGAAAATAAATAAAAACATTTTTGATTAATAAACCTAAAAATATATATAAATAACTGCAGAAAGGCCACACTGCAGATAGGTTGGCCTATGCATTTCACATGTTGGCAAATCAAATTAAATTGGCCAAATTGCCTGTGCTAGCAAGCTTTAACTCTACAGCGCAACATCGATGCACCAAAAAACAAATAATTTACACAATTGAATTAGAACAGAATATACCGTTTTAATAAATAAAAATAATAATAAAAAATAAGTCCTAATCAAGTCACAAGTGCAAAATGCCTAAAGTGCAGGCGAACATATATTCAAAACACAAGTCATAAATAGTTAAATTAGATAACCCAGAGTGATCAATAAATAAATTAAAATTAAAGAAATTATTAAAATAACGAAAGTATAGCCAGAATTGCCAACTTTGTCTTTTTAATTGCAGAGACAATAAACGCTAAACTGGAGTGGCAGTCTTTTTAGTTAAACATTCACAGCAATTGAAGTTGTTGAGCGGTAGGACATGATCTGTTTGCACAACTTGCATCTTCCTTTTCTTTTGGATCATCTTTTACCATGTCAAAGTGCATCCAATTCTACACTTTAGATTTTCTTATCCCAGACATTGTTAAAGATTTAATCCCTGCCGCCAAGATGCCCTCTGTCGGTCACGGATCATGGAAAGTGAAACTTAACTCTGTCACAGCAGGGGTGGTTGGACTTATTCACGCACATTAAAAATATTTATTAACAGATTCTTTCTTTTCACATTTTTTATTTATAGCATTATCATAAGAGGCTGTATATTAACTTATTGGGAGAGAACCGGTATGTCTATGTGAAATCGGATATTGAGCACCTCCATATCGTCTCATAACACCTCTGAGAAGATTCGACTGTGAGATTGGTAGTCGAATCAGGCTCCTCCTATGGAAGCCTCGAATTTTTGACTATTCAGGGTCACCCCTAAATAAATAAGTTATTTTTATCATGATGATGACTGTTATTACTGTAAAATAAAAAGTATTTATGAAAATACAAGTAATACTAATAAGAATAATCATTTTATTTTACATTACAACATTGTATCTTATTTGTCCTAATTAACTTTCAAATGTTAAACCATCTAACTTTTATTTTGATGAAAAACTGCAGGGAGCTTTAAGTAGGTCTTTTTGCTGAGAATCTTTGGATCTTGTTTTGTTTATTATTGGAGCCATAGTTTCTCCCACTGTTTGAATGTTATTGTTTTTATTATATAGATGGCACAGCAGGAAGGGATATCTATATTTATATACCAAGCACATTGCTGGACAGATCGCACTTGTTTTCACTGTTGTTCTATTGATTGGGTTACTCTGTTTGCCCTCCTCCCATTGCTATGCCAACAACCTCCCTGGATGACAGCTGTTGTGTGTTTTCTCTGGTTCCTTAATTTCCATTGGCTGTGCTCCTCACAGGCCTCCATCAATCCACGCCTGCTTCTATTTCTGGTGGCGTCCCCCATGGGAGGACGGAGCTCATGGCCTCCCCTGGATTCCTGGAGAGGTAGACTGTTAGAACAGAGGTTCCTCTCGGGCAGAGCTGTTGTTTATCTGTCGGTACCAATCTGATCACTTTCCAGAAAAAAAAAGCAGCTGTCAGATCGCAATCCAGCTAGAAGTGGAAGTATTTGCTGGAGTTTTCTTTCATAATCCTAATTGGATTGTTAGGCTATGTTTTTATAGAGAGAGGGGGAAAAAAAACCTGATTTCATTGTCTTGGCACTCAAGCCTGCCATCAGAATGCTGTTGCACGCTTTGTCTAATGAGCTGCGTGTTCAGTTGTTTTAGTCTTTTAATTGACTTCATAATCCTTTTGTACAGACAAACTCAGAGTTAACAACTCAAACCAGCTGGCACGACAGGCCTCGTGGATCAGGATCTGTCTGTAGCAGCATATCGTTTCAGACACGAGTGAGTGTCACTAAGCCCCGTCTGTTTGATCTGGGAATGTCTGACTAGGTGGCACAGCTTGAAGCAGATGAGTCTCTTCTCTCGCATCATTAGGTTAAATGAGATCCCCATCATCAACGCCCTGCAACAACAGTAACTTTGTATTGTTAACAGTTGAATTACCTTAATATTGACATGCTACACCACACTTTGGCTACGTCAGTTTTCGGGATTGACAATCGCATTTACTTACAGGTGTGAGTCTCGACATGTCTCGTTCACACAGTAACTTACAGTAGCGTCTCGAATACTGTCTGTATGAAAGTGAAATGGGAGTCAAGCCCGTACCAAAGTTATATCAAAGATGGCGACGTCCATAAAACTGAAAAGTCACTTTTGACACAACAGTTTCCAATTGAGCTGCGAGTTCATCCATCAAATCTTCATTAACCAACATCAGCTTCAATGTAAACATGCACTAGCCGGACACCTTTAACCGCTACACTCGCGCATGACACAAAACTGATGGGAGCTGCTCCAGTGAAGAATAGTGACTGGATCTAAATAACCGTCAGGCCCTGTTTCCACCTGATTTTAAGATGTGTTTTGGTCGATCGGATCAAGCGGACGATGCTAAATACAGGTGTAAATGGGGTGTAAAACGTTTTGAGCTCGTCCACTTTTGACCGCTTCCAGAGGTAGTCGAAAACGCATTAGAACGGACTGCTTTCGTAGCGTAGACGCTTATGTGGTCGGATGTGTTCAAACAGCCACAAAAGACCACCTCCCTTTGCATCGCTGGAGCTGTCAATCAAACAGTTTAGAGTTCTAGACTCGTGCCAAATCTCCCGTTTTATTCAGTGAATCTCTTATTTACAGTGTGTTTGCACTGTTAGCTATAAAAGCATTTGTTAGTGTGCCGAAATCGAGTTGCAATGATGAGAGATCTGCATTCATGCGCTCAACAACATGTCTGTGATCGGCTACATGCTCAATACTGCAGCGTTTCATGCCATGATCTAAATATAATGCTATAGATCTAAATTAGAGATCGAGCGATATATCGATTTACTGATATTTTCCCCCATATTTAAGCATTTTACCATAATCAGATATCGGTTCAGTAATATCGGATTTACCGAAAAACACCGCCATCTTGTGGGTGTTTTGAGAATTGCGCACAGGATCGCCATTACAGTGCATCTGAGGGAGACGAGATAAAGTGAACTTTAGTATACTTAATATAAGTATACTTACCTGCTTTGCTGTAATTAGTAAACTTTATTTAACATAACAGACATTAATGCACAAATTAGATGTTTTACATAAATGCCTGAAATGTAGCTAGTTTATGCAGCTTGTCTCTAAGAAATAGAGACGAGCTCATGGAGTCACGTAAGATAATCCGTCAAGTCCTGTCCCAATAAAGATGTTACTTTGCATGAATTAAATAATACAGCCAAGAATGAGCACATGTTGGAAATAAAAGCGCTGGATTTAATTCTCTCTCTGTTGTCTATGCTCGTCATTAGTCTCGTGAAGTCGTCTGTATTTTGCTGTTCACTCAGCGGGTTGATGCTCAGGAAATGCTCCACGGCCACCGCATGTAACATTTAACAAGATTCACTTGTTTAAAACACCGTAATTATATACACATTTACTATATAACCATTAATTCGCTAATAAACATCCAAGTGTAAACAACTCTATGGAAATTATTTATTATCTCCGTGAGCGATTGCAGTTTGAGTATAGTTCTGTGTAAATGCATTAATAAACAGCGCTTATTAATTCTGATATAACATACCAGTTGAGAAATGCAATAAAATACGATGTTTTGTTTGTTTATTCCAATATTCCAGAGAATATTATTCAGTTATTTAACATTATCCAGCGATTTATTCTTCACTCTTTAGCCTATTAAACGGCTTATAAATTAGGGCTGGATGATTAATCGAAAAGTAATCGAAACCGAAATTCAGAACCTCTAACCGACGTAATTTTCCCATGTCGGTTATTTCGTTTTTTTAATCCTGTTAATACTTCCCATTTTAAAACATACTAGCGCGCGTATTGCCACGTGACTCCGCCCCGTCCAGTCAACACGCAGGTGAACGCAGAGTCAACACAGACGAGCGCGAGCGATGAGCCTTGTGTCTTCACTAATTTTTGTCAGTTGTATGTGTGTTACTGTTTGCCAGTTTTGACATTCAAGCGATTAGACGATCGGATGTGTATTATTATTTTGAGCTACCGTGCTCGCGCAGCTGCATTGTGGCACAAACACTCATACAAACATTAGCTGCACAAAACGTGAAGATCTGATGCTGATGCTTTTTATAAATAAAATTATTTTGTAATATGAAGATTAAAATTAACAATTTATCGGTGTATAAATAAGATTTGTTTAGTTTTCTATGCAAGGAGGGAGTGATTGTTATAAATAAAATGGTTTGTTCAGTTCAGTGGTGTTGTAATCATGTCAAAAACAGAATTATTAACAGTAAATAAAAATCGGTTCTGCATATCGGTTATCGGGCACATAAACACAAATTATCGGTATCGGTTCTAAAAAATCAATATCGGTCAATCACTAATCTAAATATAATAAACGCTTTACATGATTAGTTAACCTTGAGAGCTGTAATAGTAAAAACATGCTAAAAGTTTTCGAGAGTTAAAGGGTTAGTTCACCCAAAAATGAAAATTCTGTCATTAGTTACTCACCCTCAGTATTATTGCTGGCGATGCAGGCCACACCGAGCCATCGGATTTTATCAAAAATATCTTCATTTGTGTTCCGAAGATGAATGAAGGTCTTACGGGTGTGGAATGACATGAGGGTGAGTAATTAATGGCTGAATTTTCATTTTTGGGTGAACTAACCCTTTAAACAAATACTATTTCATATACAAAGATGTTAGCCAATCACAGCAGTGGGCGTTTACACTGAAGTCTCACAGCAGACACACCCCTTAAAACAGAGCGTAAAAATTAGAGGGCTAAAATCAGGGTAGGAAAATTACCTTTTATCTAAATCATGACCTTTTTTGACGTAAAAATAATACTAACAGTATAAGTGCACCACCGGTTCAGTTTTCCAAGAATATGGTTGCGAGTCCTGAAAATTTACGGGTGTGAGTTCTGTTAAAGAATGTGTTGTCACTCTCGTAAATAACCGTACTGTGTGTGAACAGAACCATATTAAGGACTGAAATACAGGACTGACAACTGTATTCTGTTTTTTGTGTAAATGTGTTCTTTGTTTAGCTCCAGTGGACATGCCCTGTAGAGAATGACCAATACAGATTGTCTAAGAGTCCAATGTGCAATATATTTTTTTTTCTCCTTTTTAACACCATAATAACAAATAAATGGTTATTTGTTAATGTGTAATCCATAAGTAATAAGAATTCAGGCTTTCTGTTTGAAAACACAGGCACAAATTAATGTATAGAATAAAATTGGGTAATTTTTTTTATTTATTTTTTTGGAAGGCATTCATTTTGCAGTCCAAGAAAAGAGTTTAAGCAGACTAAATGTTTGGAGAAGTTCAAGAGAGAAATCTGTGAGAAGATTGACTTATAAAAAAGATTTAACATATACATAGATGAATCATTCACAATAAGATCAATAGCATGCATTTAGAAAATAGAATAAATGTCTGCTTTTGTTAAACTCATGATTGCAAATCTGAAACTGGAAATTGCTTTAGCTTTGCAGGAATGGGACCCCTCAGGACTGGGTCCCACGACACTGTAGCTGTAACTACAGTTAATGATAAAGTTAGTCAGGCACTAGGAGGCAGAGCATCATAAATTGAAAAGCAAATATTAAATTTGCATCATAAAAAAGCATGTGGGAGTTTTTCCATACAGTTTCTTTAAATATGCCTCACCAGTTGATAACTAGTCCCCTGTTCATTAAATGTGGCTGTCAAACCCTTTTTTGAGTGGAAGAGTGGAGTACTTATAACTGGATATGAGACTACGCTATCCACAGATCATCCAGAATTCTCTCCTATCTGAAACATGACAGCTGAATCGTTTGTCTTGCCTTTCGATATCCATTGGGAGACAATACAATTGTTAACCAGCTTACAACTGCCACGGCTATAATATTAATCTTAAGAGGCCATTTTGTTTGTCATTGGCACTTGGGTGAATTCTATATAACAGGCAGTCCTTTTGTCCTGCCTTGTCCTCGCTCTCTCTCTATCTATCTCTATCTCTCTGTGTGTGTCTTTCAGCCTGACTGTAATTGTAGAGGCCGGTTTTCTGAGGTCCAGTTACCTGATCCTGGAAATACAGAAAGTAGATGCTTACTGTCCAAGGGAGAGCTACTGTTACATTATGTTGCACATAGGTATTGCAGAAGCGTCTTTTCCTCTTCATATCCTGTAAACATTGCCTTCCCATACCAGAGAAATGCAATCATAAAAGACTGTATTTAGTCATTGTAGCATTCCTGGCACTTGTGAACATGACAATAGTGCTGAAAGCTAATCACAGCTAAAGTGTTTTCACACTGTCAGCTCTGTTTATAGCCAGGTGACTGCAGAATGAGTAATGCTGAATGCATACAACAGCCAGGGATGCCACAGTCTATCTTTATAATTGATTTACACTCTTTGCCGATAGCTGTACACTTGGACAACAAATTAACTTATCTGGATTTCTACATGAACGGCTACTAAAATTTGATCTGACTAAGTTTGAAAAGAGTTTCATTCAATTTAAATTTCTGATTCGGAATGAGATGTCCTTTGAACGCATCAAAAAGAGCTAGTTAAGGTTTTCAACAAAGTTAAATGTTCCACGCAAAAACCTCTCTGTGAAGAGAGTCATCATCAATGACTCTCTTCACAGAGCGCTTACACAGATACACACGGGAACATTTAAAAGCAGGCGTCTGCTGATAGACGTCTTCTTTCAAAACGCTTTCAAATTCAAACACTTTCATGTGCTTATAGACGCTGCTATGCGTTGATCACTGTAGCCAATCAGACATATCCAATGAGTGCGTCAACACAATGGCCAATCGGAGGCGTTTCTGAATCCACTCAACAGTGCTCAAAGCATCACATTATTAAAATTTCAGTTCCGACTTGGTACCGAAGTCGGTACTTTTGATAACATCATTTGATTTCAATGTTTTTAGTACATTAATGGATCTTGAGAGAGGAAATGTCATTGCTGGCTATGGAGGCCTCACTGAGCCATTGGATTTCAACAAAAATATCTTAATTTGTGTTCCGAAGATTAACGAAGGTCTTACAGTTGTGGAACAGCATGAGGTTGAGTAATAAATGACATTATTTTCATTTTTGGGTGAACTAACCCTTTAATCCTTATTAAAGTTACAAAAACATTATTCAGTGAAGATCGGAGTGATTTTTCTCTTTACTTTGATTCACATTAACACACATACAGCTTCTGGAATTTTAGGTGGCTGTCACTTTAAAACTAATGCACTGATACATACAATAATGACACGCATGCGTTCTTTCTCTGCTGCTTACCATAACCGTAATGACTGTTTACCGCAAAGGCAGAGATTCTGAGAAAAATATTTGTGAATTTGTCCGTTTAGGCGGACAAAATCATTTTCTTATATGCACGCTGTCTTAGGTGCGCAGCTCTGAGCTCTTCGGGTGTGTGTGACGCGCACACAAAACTTCTCACAGAGCGCGAGCGAGTTCTCTTTCACTTAAATGCTTATATTGGCAAAGCTTGAAAACGCGTGCAAATTATAAACTTTAATGACCATGCAGCGTTGGCCCGATCGGGAAACTGACAGTTCCTTCAACTGTCCTGAACGCAGCTGCATCCGCCATGTTCAGCACTAAATGAATGACACCGGCCCCGCTGTAATATCACGCAAGGTAAATAAGAGGATAACATCTAGTGGAGAAGACTAGTAATAAGTTTAACGTCAATCAGATATTATGTTCAGTGTTTGCGGAGATAAATACGGAAAAAAACATACGTGGCTTTTGAAAATCAATATCGTATCGCCCACATTTTAAAAAACGATTAATCGAAAAATAGATATTTTTTTTGCCCAGCCCTAGTTCTCACCACTAATGCTGTCGTCTTACACCGAGTAATAATTCAGAAGCTTTGTCTTCAAAAATTAAGAGCTGCTGCCATGAATCATGGGTAATTAGCTTCACTACAGTGTCTCTTTTGTCTCTGAATCTCTGATCTCAAGCAGTAACATGACAGCTTTTCCGGCATTGTTTCTGTTCATCTATTGTAATAAGTGCCCTAAATCGACCCAGGTGGCCCAGTATGTGAGGGTGTCAGGAGACCACCAGACACTGTGCTCCAAAGATTTGGTAAGCCCACAGGGCATCACATCTGCTTGTTCTCGGTCCATGTTGTCTCTGGTTAGAGGGGCAGGCTGTCTCACTGCAGCTGCTCCATTCTGCCACTGGCAGGAAGCCACTAATGAGATCGCTAACAGAATGACGCCAGAGACCTTAATGAACAACAACATGCACAGGAGACAAATGAGAGAGCAGTTGTAGGGGAACTGTACTTCAGTTCGGAGTAGAGCACAATGAGACTGCAGTCTTAAATCAGGACTTTGTTTTCCCCAACATTTCTGTTCATTACAGTCTTAACTGAATGCCAATGCATGAGGAAACTCTTGACAGGCAGTGCTGCTTTATGAAATATTGAGTAGATGGGAGTAGATGTTGACACATTTTCAGAAGCTTTGCAATCATAATTTAAAGGGGACCTATTATGCAAAATTTACTTTTACATGGTGTTTGAACATAAATGTGTGTTGGCAGTGTGTGTACACCACCACCCTATAATGATAAAAATCCACCCACTCCTTTTTTTTTTAAGCAGTGTCTCAGAACAAGCCGTTTGCAGTTTCTGTACAAAGTGACGTCACTTTGCACAGGCCCCGCCCACGACTGTTGACGGACACTGCCATATTAGCATAGGCCGAGTGTACACACCGAGTTGTACACAGTCCACCATTGTCTCGAAGCTGGAGCAGCTGTAGCTAGGGCTGTCACAATAATTAAATAATCATCTCACCGCGATTGTTTGACCTCATCCGCGATGATGCACACATCTCTCTCTAAAAACACAAGAACATCTCTCTAAAAAACACAAGAGGGCGCTGCAGCACCTGCAGCATCCCTACATCCACCACTCTGGCTGCACGCAATACAGTGCTCTGACATCAGTATCATCAGAGTTGTACATCCACGGGTAAAATGGATCTAGTTTTAAAGCCGAATACGACGGCACCGATCTGGAAGTATTTTGGTTTCAAACCAGATGACAAAGGGCAACCAAAGGACATTGAGAAGGCAATATGTCGTATGTGTAAAAGAGAAATATCCGTGAAAAGCGCTAACACCACAAACTTACGGACTCGCCTGAAGACACATCACCCCACAGAATTCGCCGAAATCACGACGACATCCGCGACCGCGCATCAGTCTCGTCAATTGCCTATAACGCAGGCTTTTGAGCGATTAACTAAGTATAAACGAGACAGTTTCAGATGGCGCTCTTTGACTGAGAGTGTAACGCGATACATAGCAAGGGAAATGCAGCCATTCAATACAGTCGAAAAATCAGTATTTAAAGAAATGCTGCAAAACTTCGACAAGCAATATGACCTTCCAGGTAAAACTTACATGTCAAAAACAGCAATTCCAAATTTATACAGGGAAGTAAAGGATGCTATTATCAAGGATCTGAAAGGCATAGATTTTTTTAATTAATCGTCATAATTGCCAAAGCCCTAAACCAGGCAATTAATCGTCATAATCGCCATGATTTATTAGACAATTAACCGTCAGCCAAATTTCATAATCGTGACAGCCCTAGCTGTAGCAACAAGAATGTCTCGTAAGCAATTGAGGTGTTTTGTTGTTTGTCTTCATTCACTCCTCTGACATCCGAGCCGCAGAAGACAGTGGATTCGTTTTATTTTTTTAAAGGGAATGCGCTACAGATCTAATATACACATGCAATTTCTGTCCCTGCTGTTTACGTATACAGACATAACTGACTTTGTGTGTTTTTGTCAACCTTGTGTGTATTTGACAGTTTAAGCACAATAAAACGTGAAAGAGAGCTTTCTTTTTTAAAGGGGACATATCATGAAAAGTGCATGTTTAAGTGCTATAATCAGGTCCCCGGTGCATCTACCAACCCAGAAAACGTGAAAAAGAACAACCTTGTTTTGGTAAGCCTTTCTCTGCAAGCATGTGAAAAAATGAGCCGTTCAGATTTTGCTCCCCTTGTAACGTAGGAAGGGGATCTTATTATAATATTACCACCCCTTAATCTGTATTTTTCCACCAACGGCGCTGCCATTTTGTTTTCGCAAACGACAACGGTGTACCAGTAATACTGGTCCTGGAGTGCAGCTGTCCTGCACAGTTTAGCTACAAGTTGCGTCGGAGCAAAACTTTGCAGGACAGCGGCACTCAAGAACGACCGTCCCTGAGCTTGTGATATGTCTCCGCTATGTAAACATTATCACTGATCTGTTAACAGCTATAATAGTAAACCAGTCTCCATAAACTCCTGGCATCTGAGCCACTAAGGACGTAGTGGTGTAATTATATTTGAGGCGAATGTGTCCAGATAAATTTAAATCCCAGAACGTGCAAGTCATTTTACACCAGACTGCTGACACACGAGGGTCAGTAAAACACAGGATTTGCACAGAAGTTGATTCTCAAGGATGGATTAATACCAACTGTCAAATTGTCTTTCTGAATGCGTTTCATTGGCACATTGCTAATGTACTGTTAAATGTGGCTAAAGTTACCATTGTTTCTTACTGTATTCATGGAGACCAGAGCCACGTCCTTATTTTCATTTTTATCCCGAAAACGCTTGGTCTTTATAATTCATAAAAGCATCTCCGTTCTTATTGAGTCTCTCCAACAGTGAGTATCTTTAGCCATGTTAGCCGTGCAGCACACTATTAAACTCATTCAGAATCGAATCTTAGCAAACATCCACGAAATACATAACATACCTACGTGATCTGATATGCTGCATCACAAACAGTTTGTAATGATCCATTTTGAGAGTTATATTTGCTGTGTGTGTGAGCTTCTCCTGAATTGTTTATGCCTCAGTGTATTGGAATCGCAAGCTTGGGGGCGGGGAGCACGAGCTCATTTGCATCACTGCATTTTTTTTCTCCCACCCCAAAAATAGGCTGTTTGAGTTTGGGACTTTGCTGGTTTATTCCTGCCACACAGTCTGCTTCTCCCTGCCAGTGCTGTGGAGTCACTGTACTGTCTCAGTGTGCGTCCAGTGCTGCATACAGTGTGGATGCTGGGACGTCCTGGCGCAAACACCTTGGCGAAGTGATTACTTGGCTGACACTCTGCCCCTTTTGCCTGTTTTGCCACTGTATTAAGAGTTCATGCCAGTGCGCGCACTGTAAACAGAGTGGAGTGTTTTCATTGTGTAATCTCTGTTTTGTTTCTTTCTAAAGATGCTGTTTGTTCCTGCATGGTTTAAACCCTTTTTTTCTTTACTGAACAAACTATGGCTCTTTCTTTAAGTCTGTCAATACTGCTTCAACCAGCTGCAATACACTTTTCATACTGCAGTTTATGGCGTTCTTGTAAATAGGGATGCACTGATACTAGTATCGGTATCGGGCCGATACCAAGCTCATGTACTTGTACTCGTAAAAATTTCCCGTGCACAGAGACACTGGCGGCAGCAGCAGAAAAAATGTCAGCCTCAGAGGTGTGGAAATACTTCAAAATGAATGATGACAACACACACTTTGCGAACTGCATGCTTTCAATCACAATTCGTTATCGATTAGTGAAGGCGGGATAGGCGGAATCGCACTGAATGACACAGACCAGAAGCGTTCTCTCTCTTTCTTGGGCGTGATCCCAGTTCTCTCAGACAGCGCGCGATCAGTTCTCCTTGCACCTGAATGATCAAATCATAGGGTTAAATGCACACACAGTTGTCCAAATGTCCATTGTGTGGAGTATCTCACATAAATACAGTCGGTTATGGCTTAAGTGGACGTAAACATTTGGGCGAAAACAGGATATGTGTCTGTATCCATGGATTCGGTCTTAAAGGGAACGTAGCCTGTATTTGTCATTAATGTTAATAAAACAACAAAATATGTTAAATAAATGTGTACATGGTAAATAAACCTACTGTATCTGAAAAACAAGTTTATTTAATTTGTATGTCTATAGTATTTGTTGTATTGTTTGTAATTAGTTTGTACATTTCTTTTTATATAACAACAATTATATATATTGGTAATTATGCCCTTTGAAGGTTATTGGACACTGTGCAATTTTTGTTCTTTGTGACAAGCACATAAAAATTACTTTTTTCAGTAATAGCAGGGCTCAACGCTAAGGATTTTTTCTATTGGCCCGTTCGGGCCCTTGGTTCAAATTTTCACTGGCCCCGCCAAAATTTTCACTGGCCCCACAACAAAAAATTAGACAAGAAAATGGGCCTACAAAATAACCATAGTTATTGTTTTTGTTGTCTTTGTTACATTTAACCTCAATAAATAGGGTTATGACACCAAAAGCTACTAGATTAACTCACTTATATTTTAAATATTGTTAGACAAATAAACAGTAAGTAATAAAATAGTAACAAATAATCAAATTACGAGTAATAGCACAAATAAATTCAACAGAACAAACATATACATGAAATAAATGGTGCTTTTCAAGTTTTTCATGTAAGTTTAAACAGGAGATTTTAAGGTACAGAAATTGTAATCTAATGTATAACTATATAACTATAGAATAGATTACACTTTATTAAAGTTAATCAGTCAAGAGCAGTTACAGATGCATAAAAATGTTTTTAATGTTTAAAAAATATAAAACGTTAAATACTGTTATTTGAAATTATTAAAAAAATGAAAAGACACTTTAAATGTGAAATTAAACCCGCCAGTAGGTGGCAGTGATTCACTGTTAATGAGCGAATCATTGAGATTCAACCGATTCATTCAAACGGCTGATTCATTCAGGAAGTGTTGCTCAGAGACGAGAAAACAATTCTGTGGACTTTGGAACTATTTTCGTTGGCGAAATACAGCGAAACAGACGATTTGGTGTCTTAAATGTAAGTCACTTGATATTAATTTCTTGTTCATTAAACTGTACGCTGAATAAAATCAATATCGCATTTGTAATCATGCTAATATTTGTAGAAAAACGGCGCTCTTTGTGTAATATTGGTTTACTATTTTAAATAATATATAAAATATATACAGGGGCATTTTTGCCCCTTATCTTGAATTCTGGGGCATTCTAAATGTATTTTAATAGACTGCACGCTTTCACTGTGTGATTTAATCTAAATATGCACGTGCACTAGTCTAACCTACTTACTGTTAGACCGTATAGTGCATGCGTGCACTCAATGGGTGTGTTTTTGTTTGTTTTTGGTGAAGTAAGGGACATAATCGATAATATCAGATCGTTAAATCAACAATTACGATATCATAGACAATATATAACGCACACCCTACAGCACTGGCCAGATCGGGCAAGTGACCGTTCCGTCTACTGTCCCGAGCGTCATTCACACTGGCCCCGGGCCATCGGGCAGTCCTTATTGTCGAGCCATGAATAGTTAAGAAGCAGTCCAACAGTCATTAGTCTCACAGTGTTGTGCTTGGAAAACTGCAACATCACCAAAAAAAAAAAGAGAGAGAGAGAGAAATGAATAAATGTCTAGGCATCGGTATTGGCGAGTACTAGAAATAAAGTATCAGTACTCGTACTCGGTNTTCAACCGATTCATTCAAACGGCTGATTCATTCAGGAAGTGTTGCTCAGAGACGAGAAAACAATTCTGTGGACTTTGGAACTATTTTCGTTGGCGAAATACAGCGAAACAGACGATTTGGTGTCTTAAATGTAAGTCACTTGATATTAATTTCTTGTTCATTAAACTGTACGCTGAATAAAATCAATATCACATTTGTAATCATGCTAATATTTGTAGAAAAACGGCGCTCTTTGTGTAATATTGGTTTACTATTTTAAATAATATATAAAATATATACAGAGGCATTTTTGCCCCTTATCTTAAATTCTGGGGCATTCTAAATGTATTTTAATAGACTGCACGCTTTCACTGTGTGATTTAATCTAAATATGCACGTGCACTAGTCTAAGCTACTTACTGTTAGACCGTATAGTGCATGCGTGCACTCAATGGGTGTGTTTTTGTTTGTTTTTGGTAAAGTAAGGGACATAATCGATAATATCAGATCGTTAAATCAACAAATACGATATCATAAACAATATATAACGCACACCCTACAGCACTGGCCAGATCGGGCAAGTGACCGTTCCGTCTACTGTCCCGAGCGTCATTCACACTGGCCCCGGGCCATCGGGCAGTCCTTATTGTCGAGCCATGAATAGTTAAGAAGCAGTCCAACAGTCATTAGTCTCACAGTGTTGTGCTTGGAAAACTGCAACATCACCAAAAAAAAAAAGAGAGAGAGAGAGAAATGAATAAATGTCTAGGCATCGGTATTGGCGAGTACTAGAAATAAAGTATCAGTACTCGTACTCGGTCCTTAAAAAATGGTATCGGTGTATCCCTACTTGTAAATGGGGAAGTGATTTGAAGTGTTTCCACTTTTGGATGCAAAATATTTTAGCAAAATTTATATTTTAGAATTATTGCATTCCCATTCTATTGCGCTTCATCTGTTTGTCACGAATGTGTGCACGGACGCTCCTTTACTGTAGTCAGAAGTTTAATGGAGAGTTTTTATGGTGTGATCCTGATCATCTTTTCAGGGTGTGATTTATTATAATGACTGACTTGACTGTACATTGTGTTGTTTTATATTGAGGTTGAAATTGAAGTGGTATTGATGTGGGCTGATTTTCAGCAGTGAGACAAATCTAGCTGTCATGACTTTCATGATGCACATAATCCTTCTCCAGAATATACCCTAAAGTATTTCAGGGGTACAAAAACGTTTGATGGCAAAAACAGCTACATACTTTGCACCAACAGGCAATAACTTTTATCCTTTTTAAAACATTTTGCACACAAAGCACTGATTTGCATCCTCTTACCATGACAGTGTTTTTTTGAGATGCGAGGTCAGTTCCTAAACCTCCATAGGCAGCATTTTATGGGTGTCACTGGCACACTCCCAAAAGTGAAGTCTTCTCCAAAAAATGGGCATCTTAGTTTAACCCAGAAATTGTGTCATGTATATCTATGCTTGCTTATATTGTGTGTTTATTCTTGGGTCACCTGTATTAAAACTTGACGTGATTTGATTCTCCTGAGTAGAGC
>RJVU01029436.1:587885-605309 GCA_003731715.1 Anabarilius grahami
TAATATTTAACTTTCTCATTATTTAGGTTACCATTATTTACCGATATTTATTTCATAGTTTTACAGGCTGTAGTGTGTTGTTTCACTGACGGAATAGCTAAAATAACCACGCACGTCTGTTACCCCTGTTGAAAAAACCAGCATACCGGTATGCTGGTAGGTTTTGAAGCTGGTATGCTGGTTTGAGCTGGTTTATGCTGGTCCAGGACCAGCTAAGGACTAGCATGGACCAGTTTAGAACCAGCACTTGACCAGCATGGACGAGCACTTGACCAGCATACCAGCTTCAAAACCTACCGTACCAGCATATGCTGTTTTTTTTCAACAGTACAAAATGGATGTTTGAGCATTTATTTTTTATATATATATATATATATATATATACACACAAACATACACACACACTCCAAATCATATTTAGGGTTTTTAAAATAGGCTATATAAAATAGTAAAATAGTTAAAATAGATTTTGCTGTAGTACCGAAATTGGTACCGAGAACCGTAAAATTTTCATGGTATCGGTACCGACTACTGGAATTTTGGTACCGTGACAACACTAGTCAAGTCTAGTTCAGCTTTTTCCTACACCCAGTAAACAACATCTAGAAACAGGCCTCAGTTTGATGTGGCTCACGGCGAGCCTGCTGATGAAAGTGGTGGATGGTGGTGATGGTAATTTTGCTATGACGATCACAGTGATAGTCATAATGATAATGTTGGTATGTTTAGAGTTACTTTGGCAGAAGGATGGAGTAATTACTGCCATTCTCTCTCCTCTTGATGATTTATCAGCTGGTTGTGGTGATGGAAAATGGGTGGGCTTGAGCGTGCCAATAATCAAATGGGTGGAGCTGATGGACATGGACTTGAAAAAAGGCAGATGTTCAAACCAATTTTCTCTCTCAACCCTAAGATCTTTCTTTACTCTGGAGCCATTGTTAGCAAGTGTTTTCACAGGTCATGGAGGAGAACTTTGCCAAGCTGTTGAGTGTTTATCAAGGAGTAGTTCACACAAAATGTACTCGCATTTAACCTGTTTTGTAGAAGTCGCAATGTGATTTTTATTTATTTATTTATTTGAAGAGTATTCTGGTTACTTAAGTTACTTAATTTTATTCATTTTTTTTATTTTTATGGGTGAATATGCCTTTCTTTCTGATTGAGCTGGCTCAAATTAAAATTGAGTCAGGTCCATTTCAATTCAAATCTTGCGTAAGAACCCAAAGCATGTGTTAAACTCTCGTCAACTCAAATCCACTGTTGAAGGGTTAGATTTCCGTTTTTCCCCATGAGCTGATTAGAGCACAGACAGATTAGTGCCGCTAATAGGTGCGCTGCTGGTTAGTGTTTTTGCTTTAGTTTATTTGGATGCATTAATCAGGCTTTGCATTTCTCAGCATCATAGTATGTAGGATATGGGTCAACGCATTCTTTTATTTCTTTGTTTCTTTGTTTGGTTTATTACCAAACCAGCTAAATTAATTACCGTATACATAGGCCACTTGTGCTTTTAGGGGCAAACTTTAACATTTATCTTAATGGTTATAGTTCACCTAAAATTTTAAAATTCTGTCATCATTTACTCATTCTGTTGAACATAAAAGAAGATATTTTGAGAAATTTCTCAATGTTGAAATGGTATTTTCTTTTCTTTTTTATTACATTTGAAGTCAATGGGACCGACACGGTTTGTTCACCAACATTCTTCAAAATTGGGATGGGCGATTTTTCCGATTAATTAGAATTTAATGTTTTGCCTCGATTTTATGTTTTTGTTTTTGTTTTGTTTTTATCGAAAAATCATGATTTTTTTTTAAATAAAAATGTTAGCAAGCGTTACAATTAGACATGTTGACAATACAGCAATGTTAACCGTATTAGGAGAAGAAAATGATCCGACCTCATGATGGCGCAGGCGCGCCTGATTAACCGCTGGTGTGACGCTCTATGAACATAGAACACATCACTATTCTTAAGTGGCTGTTCTTTCAGAAATGCGTTATTGCGTTATAAAAATGAGACTCAGGCAGTGGAATGAGAAAAAAGGCAAAGTTATTAAATGCGAGTTGAGCTTTTTTTTTTACTTGATCTCCGTGTTTTTAGAATGCTGTTTCATGGGTGAGACACTGCAAAAGACGCAAGACACAATTGCAACACCTAAACATGTCCGCCAAACATAAAAACAATAGGACAAATAGCGGTGTTGTAGTCGAGACCAGCTCATTCGTGTCAGAGTCGAGACCGACACCAGAGAGGGTCGAGTCCAAGTCAAGTTAACATAAGGTTGGGTCTAGGGCTGGGCGATATATCGCAAGCGATTGTGACGCGCATTTCGTCAGTAAAGCCGGTTCCCTGATTACCGCTAAATCGCCATCACCTGCTTTCAAATGGAGCGGCATTTAATAGACAGAGCCGTAGATCACTGACAAGCCACGCAATATCGCGTTCATTATCGAAGGCGATTCATCTGCGATGAATCTGCAAATGAGACAAACCGCAGAAATCGCTCGTCTGTCCATGTAATTTCCACTTGACTTTGTCCAATGAAATTTGAACTTGTGCCAGATCACAATTGGTTGGGGTGTTATACATGACAAACCGGCATTGGTGAATTATATAATATTTTAAAATATATAATAAATAGATTTTTAATTAAATTGACACACTAGCTTTGATTTATTGATGGGGAAAAAAAAGTTTAAAAAATTGTTTGGTTTATTTTTTTTCTTCCGTCGAGCCATAGGCACTCAGAGAAAGAACCATATGGCTCCAGAGCCTAGGTTTCGAACAGACTGTGGAAAAGCAGTCAGTCGCACACGCACGCAACCCATAGCAACGTGTTATGGCAACGCCTCACATTGACGGATATGTAAAAATAATAGGAATTTTTCGACTTTTGAGCGATTCGTTACTATTGTACACATTGTCATGTTAATTATAATTCAAATGCATTTTGTTTTATTGACCACAATATTATCATTGCTATTTGCCCCCAAACATTATCATACAGTAATAGTCATGAAATATTTTGAATGGGACTTGAGCGGTCTCGGGAATGAGTCCGATTACTAATATGTTCGAGTACGAGTCAATTCCGAATCAATTACGTTTACACCATGTTGATCACTTCATGTGTGGTGCACTTGGAATGGAACTTTTAACCAGATTGTTAACAAAGAGAATGTTACTTAAATCATATTGTAGTTAAGTTTTTAAGTTGACTAGTTTAACAGTAAAAAAAAATAAAAATCCAAATCGTGAATAGGTCAATCATTCTGAAAAAATCAAGATTTAATTTTTTTGCCATGTCGCCCAGCCCTACTTCAAAATATCATCATTTGTGTTCAACAGAAGAAAGAAACTCATACAGGTTTGGAACAACATGATGGTGAGTAAATTATGACAGAATTTTAATTTTTGGGTGAACTATTTTCAGAATTATTGAAGTCATTTTTACTAGGTCATTTATCTCTCTGCAGTCTCCACACGTGAACTAAAATAATTTCAAGTTTATTTATTAAATCTTATAAGTAATCTTATATTGTAATTTGATAATGTGCAGTGATGACATTTAATATCTAGGCAGTTTATGCATCTGTAAACTTGACGCATACTATAACACAAAACAAATTGATAACAAATAAAAAAAATCTGCTGCATAATCTTACAGATGGGCCTAACACAAATGAACTTAGGAAAATGTATTTATCTGTAACTAATATCATGCATGCTCAATTTATAAAAGCAAAACGTAACCATTTATTTTATGTTATTTTGTAACTTACATCTGTTGTCTGATAGCGGATGCTTTGCAAAGTTTGCATAGTCATGATTGTTTCATATGTTGTTTAAAAACAAACATTTAATACTGTATAAGCAACACTGGACAATTGGATAGATTCATATTTTTTTCTCACTATGCGTGAACATGACTGAAATGAAATATTTTCTTTTACCTGTATCTTTTCTCTGCTGAAGATGTGAAACACCGTCTCTGTGATAGTGACACATGATGTGAATCATAACCCACTACTCACTCTCAGCTTGAAATGCCAGCTCTACTTCAGAGCTGACGATCTCCAAAGTAAAGTTTTCATCACATGCACACACTGACTTCAGACTAGACTGAGATGATAGGAGAGAGGACTCTGTGATCGTAATAGAGGTTTCATGAATATCAGTGAAGTGATAATTATGTGGTGTTTTAACAGAATTGCATACAGCACTGATAATTGGGGCCAATGACCTTTTAGTTCATGTAGCTTATTGTATCAATGGGAAAACATTTCAAATTAAAAACCCTCAGAGACTCCAAACATTCAGCTTCATGATTTTTTTTTTTTTAATTATTTCTTTTTAAACTATCACTATTCTCTGAAGCAGATTTTTCCTCCTCCCTTATTTGAACTACCCACTATCTCTTTAAAGCTACTCTCAAAACTGCAATTATCTGCAGTTACTATTTCACAAGCCTATAGCATCATTACTAATTATAAAGGAAGATTACAGCTGGTATGGAGGACTGGAAGGTGGCTCTTGAATGAAACCGAGAGGAAGGATATTTTTTGCTTTCTGCTGATTACGTGATGTCTTTAGAGAGGCGCGAGTCGAGCAGTTAAGCAAGAAAGGAGCCCTTCAGTTGTTTTTAATGACCTGAACCCACACACATTCACTAACGGCCTGTAATTAGTGTTTCACACACAGCCTGTAGAACATAATGAGTGTTCTTCTGCTGGAAAGCACATTTTCAGCAAATAACCAAATTGGCTGGAATAAAATAGTTCCTAGTGAAGTTGCATGTGCAACCACGTGAAATTTTCACAGATGCTGGTTCCCATTCTGGTAAATTCCCATACATTGGTAAATTGTAAACATTTTCAGTGGACAAAAACCAAATGTGGGTCACTTTGCATACAGCTGATACTTTTTTTCTTTTGAAGAAGAATTTCTGCAGAACAAATAATGTTAACTAGAAATGTATCATGTTTTTCTATAAACTCAATTGCATAGAACATACCTGTCTGAGTGCCATAAATATTAATTTTCCAAAGTTTGCATGCCTGTAACTCTTAAAGTATTCAAGATATCTTAATATCCTTCTAGATTTTCCTTCTTATTAAACTTTCCTTTTGAAATCTTCATTTTCAAGGCCCTATATAGTTCAGTCCCATAGATGTGGGGATCTCAAAGCAGGTACATGCTCAAATTGTTGAATTTTACCCATTTTCAGTGATTTAAAAGCCAAATGTGGTTCACTTTGCACACAGCTGATACTTATTGAATTTAAAGAGGACTGTCTGAAGAATAAATAATGTTTAAACTAGAAATGTATCCTGTTTCCCTCTATCAAAATAATTGCATATTTAGTGTGTTGTTATGCTTGTACCTTGACTGGTTTAGGCCTGTCATGGACAGCTGACACCCAAAGCTTTTCACTTTCTTCATATTCTTTGTGGTGGTCAATTCACAGCAGTGACACAAATGAAGTTTTCCACTAAAATTACATTGAACTAGGCTACGTCACACAGTGAAAGCGTGCATTCTCATTGCATGTTTTTGTTTGGTTTTTGCAAAGTGAGTGACATACTTTACAATGTCAGCTGACACATTTTTAAAGCTATAATTATAATATTGTAGTAGTAGATTGCACACCCTTAACCTTGATATACACAAAATGGCAAAATTTGCATAGATTGACATGATACACAATAAATATATATATATATATATCATACGGGCCAGCCCTAGCAGAAATCTATTCACGTCCAGCACTGCCTTTGCCATTCATATTCAAATTACAAATTAATATTGGTGTGTGTTCAATAATAAACACAATGAAAAGAGCAACTCATGTTACATTTCACAGGAAAATGGTTTGTTACGTAAGAACAAGTCAGTGCTGCTCACATTGTTCTTTGAGAAGCTCTGAAGAAACTTTTCGGGCAGCTTTCCTCCTAAAATAGTTCACTCTGTCTCCATTGATTCAGGAGAAGATGCTAGATGTGTTTGTCCTTTTCTCAGAAAGCCATAATGAAAAAGCACTAAGATGCTTTAAGGTGGAAAAACAGAAGAAAAAAAACTTTTGGTCAACATTTTAGAAACTTATAAATAAGCAAAAGCTTTTGTCTCTTGTCTCAAGCTTTGTCTTTTGACAGATCAGTGACCCTACACACTGTGACAGATCGACATTTTCCTTCTGAGTAACTCCACTAATCCATCTAACACACACACATGGCCTTCTGTCTCTGACTGTGACCTTGTCAACACTTGTCAGCCCTCCCATGGACGCCATGCGAAGCCCAGCGTTCACCTTACATCTTTTGTTCATCTCCTCTCGGATCCTCACCACAGATAGTCAGTTAAATTGATCAAAAGTGACAAAGACATTTATAATGTTGCAGAAGATTTCTATTTCAAATAAATGCTGTTCTTTTGAACTTTCTATTCATCAAAGAATCCTAAAACAAAATTGTCTCAGTTTCCACAAGAATATTAAGCAGCATAACCATTTTCAACATGGATAATAATAAGAAATGTTTCTTGAGCAGCAAATCAGCACATTGGAATGATTCCTCAAGGATCATGTGACACTGAAGACTGGAGTAATGATTAGGGATGTGCCCAGAGCCAAATACCTTATTCAGAAAGGCACAGATAATGGCTTCAAAATGAATAATGAATTATACCGAATAATAGAAAAATATTGGCAGACACAAGTCACTCCTTATGTTTGCTGGATAACAGAAATGCCACGTCAGCATGATATTATACATAAACCTCTGAAATAAAATCACTACGCAATAATGAGTGTGTGCACTTGTGTGTAAACTCTATGAATGAAATGAGTGCAAATCAAACAGTCGAGTTGCCCATCTGTGCATCTCTCAGAAATCAGAGCTTGGCAAGAGTGATAACAACTACAATACTGCATCACATTTTCTGCTATTTGATAGGCCTATGTCTATTTTAAAGATTTAAACCTTGTACGATATAACACACAAATGAATTAAATAAACACAGAACGATCGCAAATCAAATAGCCGCATTGCCGTCTCTGCACATCTCCGGAAACCAGCTCTCTGACAAGAGTAATATCAACTAAGATGCCGAATCATACACATTTTCTACTACTTGATATGTTGTAATGTTTTAAACATTGTATGATATGATAGGCTTCATGATGCCTTGATTTCTGTCTCTCTCTCGGCAAGCATTTGTTTCTCTATAATTTGTATGCATAGTAAAAGTTGTTTTAGGGCAATTCCATGCAAAGGTCATCCTTACCATGAAAAAAAAAAAGCTTTTACCAAAAGAGCAAAACCCTTTTTAAGTTGTCCATTTAGGTCTGTAATATACTGTATTAATGTGCTCTAATAGAAATTTTCAGAAAATTGCCTTGTTTATCCACCACATATGAGGTAAGCAACAGTGCTTAAATTAAATTTTCAAGAGATCAAAGACCCCCCTTTTTAAACTTTATTTTAACAGTAAGCATTGTGCAGAGAGATAGAGACATGCCTGAGAAATAAACACACTCATTTTGTCCTAACAGCACTGCCTGTTGAATTTATAAGGGCTAGAATAAAGAGGTCACGACGCTTCAGTGCTCTGTCACGTCCGTAATGTTTTAAAGATTAAGTTTGTCATATAACAATTATAAATACAAATAACTTGAAACTTTTATATACAAAGCTAAATTATGTTTATGCTTAGTAGGATGGACAGTTCATTTCACTACTTTGCTCTGAACAACCATAATAAGCGTTACGGACGTGACCATTATGGACGTGAATATTAAATCATATGCATATGACTTGCTTCTTTATATCGCTGTGATCTGTTTCAGGCTTACCATATATCAGAACATATCCAATAATCTCAATAATCTTTGTGCTTCATTAGTTTTAATATAAAAAAAGGTTTCCAGTTTTATATTCGGTCGATTTTATAACAAAATTCAAACAATATATGTCGCTCTTTAATATGGCTCGTGACAGATTACTGCAGCGCCTCAATTTAAGCAGCAGATTAAGTGCACATGAACCAATCTTCTCTTCCTCTTTGCCAGTTACAGAACGAAAAATGAACATCAGAAGGTAGGCCTATGATAATACAGTACAACTTATAGAAGAGCATTGTGTCTCATAGGACACTTCCCTCGAGATGTTGTTAATAAATGATTATCCTATTGATCATAATCCCGCGATGAAGTTGACAAAATAAGTTTTCAATAATTTTGACTTGAAATAAAATTTGATCATTTTGACTCGAGACTTATTATTTGAGGTTGTGGATGATTGTCCTGACATAAAATAAGTTTTTTTTTTTGTTGTTTTTTTTTACATTTAATATTTAGTAGTATTGTTTTAATTAGAAGAATGGACTCGCCCAAAGCACAAGCGCACCACATCTCGAAGCACTGCCTTCAAGGCTATTGGCTCCATCATTTAGAAGTATTTTTTAGAAAAGACTGCTTTGCCAACACAGGAATAAATTACATTTTAAAATGTATTCACACAATAAATAGTTACATTATAAATTGTTATAATATTTCATAATATTACAGTTTTTACTGTGTTTTTGATCAAATAAATGAAGCCTTGGTGAGCAGAAGAGACTTCTTTCACAAATGTTTGAATGGTACTATATGCTGTGATGGCCTGTACTAGTAGAGTTTGCCCACTTTTCGTGATCCATTAATTCCCAATAGATAAATTACAGTCACCCTACATGTTTTTTTCTCATTGAATATCCTGTTTGACTAGGAAATGAGTCACGTTACAGCAGTAAAATCTGTTGCCAATGCTGTTTCATCTCTTCAAGTATGCCCAAGGGGGCCATGTGCTTTTAATGTGTTGGCCAAACATTCACATTCACATGCTTGCATTCTGCCCTAAAATGCAGCAGCACATTTGATAGTGCTGGGCGGTATACCGGTTCATACCGAATACTTGCATTTATTTTTATGATATGAATTTTGATGATACCGCAATACCGGTATGTGTTTGAGAGCGCCCCGTTTCACTGTTGCAATGTAGTGAGAGCACAGCTGAGATCGCATCACAGCCAATGGTAAATCCGAAATCATGCCCTAAAGCCTCATTCACTATTCCCTATGTTATCCACTTATATTGTTCACTTGAAAGAGTGAATGAAAACGAGTGAGTGAATTCGGACAGCCGTTGTGTGTACATCGGCTGTACACTCGTTATTGCGGTGCAATGTGAGATTGAATGAGTGCACTCGATAACGTCCACTATGGTTTCGGACACCACTACAAATGGCTGTCCCCTCAAATAATGCCCTATTTAAGGATATAGAAATTCAAACTACACGCAGCGCGCGAGATAGAGCGGTTTCTGCGCGGAGCGCACAACGTTCTCCACATGGATCATATTATATAGACCGGAGCGAGCATGTTTAAGTTTTTTATGGACCTATTTCATATACTCTAGTGCTCTAAACATGAACCAGCAGCGTGTATGCGCAGCGTATATTTCATCACGTCTTCTTCAAATGAAATGTAACGTTATGCAAAGGACACTGAACTTTGTCTGTTCACGACCGCGATGACACAATGGGTTATTCTGCTACACAGAAGACGATGTAAGTTAATAAATGGACTGACAATTCAAAGAAGAATGGGCAAAAATGTAACTGCTTTATTCTTTCGGTGTTGAACTTACGTGTGTCATTTGTTCAGCGACTGTAGTGCTCTTAAATGTACTGAAAATATCCTTAGTTTAAATGTTCTTCCGCGTTTCTCCCTCGTTTTGGCAGTTTGTTGTTATATAGGGTTAGATTTTTAAAATGCTTAAGGTGCCCTCAACTCTTTTTTTTCTCTTTTCTTTTTCTATCTCCAAGGTCATATTTTAATATTCATGTGTCTGTAATGAGTGTGTTGCAGGTCTGAGTTTTATTGGTTGTTGTCTCCCCACAGCATCATTTTGTGGGGCTTTGTAAACCTGTATTAACTCTAGTGTGGAATTTTTCTACAATATTCACTCATCATGACAGTAAAACAGGGCATTCTAGTCAATCTACTGCAGTATTTCCTCTCTCAATCAGTAGAAAATGTGGTTAACGCCCGGTCATGCATAAGGGAAAAAAATACCGTCATATACCGTGAAACCGATATAATTTTGAAAAATACCGTGATATAAATTTTTGGTCATACCGCCCAGCACTAACATTTGATCCCTCCACAAAACCTTTATTTCAGTAAAGCCAAGCTTTACTAAGTCACCCAGTGCCATTGTAAGGTTGACATAAGCCTACATAATGCCCGTACTGAGACAGTAGCATGCATTGACCTTCAGGACCGCCACAGAGAGTTAAACCATGAATTAAACATGAGCTCATCTGAGTTCTGTTAACAAGTACAATGGGGGTTTGGTGGCGGTTATTAGGCGGGATGTTAAACATCAGCTCTCTCTCTCTCACGCTCACTCTCGTCCTCTTTGTGCCCTATTTGCTGTAATTCTGTATTCATGAGCATTTGGCATGCTGATCCCTGTTCCCTGTTGGTCAATAAGTCATTGCTGACTGTAATGATGTACTAATCCATTTCTATCCTGTCTCTCTCTCTCTGTAGTGACGGGCAGCTGTCAGGATTGAGGATGGATGAGTTACAGGATGTGCAGTTGACTGAGATCAAACCCCTCCTGAAANCACACACACACACACACACACACACACACACACACACACACACACACACACACACACACACACACACACACACACACACACACACTGATACAAATGTCTGATTGTGAATGTCAGCGCTTCCCCTCTCTATCTTTAACTAAATCTCACCCCACCACTCCAGTTCTCTCACTCTGATTAGCACAACTCGATCTCAGGCTCCTCGAGGCACTCGTCTCAGGGCCAGTTTCCCTTGGATACCGAGCTGTACCGGAGCAATGAGATCAGAGTGATGATGTATGAATGTCATCGGATCCTGATCTCAGTCGCTGAAATCACCAGCATCAAATAGAGCCAGAAATGAGCTGGTGTTAGAAAAGAGCTTGTGTGTGTGTGTGTGTGTGTGTGTGTGTACTGTCTAAAGTATGCATACTCTTTTGTTTGCTCCTTGTGGCTCTCTGAACTGTCTCAGATTAACCCTGTAAAGCCTGACATATAAAGTAATAGTCAGAAAAATGTCTAATGGAACTTTTTATTTTGCAAATATATATATATATACACCGATCAGGCATAACATTATGAGCACTGACAGGTGAAGTAAATAACACTGATTATCTCTTCATCAAGGCACCTGCTTTTTGGGTCGGATATATTAGGCAGCAAGTGAACATTTTGTCCTCAAAGTTGATGTGTTAGAAGTAGTGTTGCTTTCATCAACGAAAATTATGACTAAATATCGTCGTCAACGAACCTTTATCACGTGAAGAAAACGAGACGAGACGCAACGTAAATGCTGGTCATGTGACGATGACTATAATTAAATGTATAATGCAATATTGTCGACGAATAAAAACGAGACTAAATGTGGTTTACAAAATAAAAACTATGCTAAAATGTCTCTTCATTTTCATTAACCGAGACGAGACGAAATGTTATAACGTTATTTTAGTCGCGTTATTATTATTATTTTGCAGTATTTCTGTTTCCTGTGTCTCACTTCAGGGGCTGCATCAGGTCGCACTGCGCAGACGCAGGCGACGTCACTTCCTCTGACATAGAGAAAGGGACCGATATGTAGGTAAATATGTAGATTTCACGTGCTCATAATTTCATGAAAAATGCACAGATCANGAACTGTCTCAGATTAACCCTGTAAAGCCTGACATATAAAGTAATAGTCAGAAAAATGTCTAATGGAACTTTTTATTTTGCAAATATATATATATATACACCGATCAGGCATAACATTATGAGCACTGACAGGTGAAGTAAATAACACTGATTATCTCTTCATCAAGGCACCTGCTTTTTGGGTCGGATATATTAGGCAGCAAGTGAACATTTTGTCCTCAAAGTTGATGTGTTAGAAGTAGTGTTGCTTTCATCAACGAAAATTATGACTAAATATCGTCGTCAACGAACCTTTATCACGTGAAGAAAACGAGACGAGACGCAACGTAAATGCTGGTCATGTGACGATGACTATAATTAAATGTATAATGCAATATTGTCGACGAATAAAAACGAGACTAAATGTGGTTTACAAAATAAAAACTATGCTAAAATGTCTCTTCATTTTCATTAACCGAGACGAGACGAAATGTTATAACGTTATTTTAGTCGCGTTATTATTATTATTTTGCAGTATTTCTGTTTCCTGTGTCTCACTTCAGGGGCTGCATCAGGTCGCACTGCGCAGACGCAGGCGACGTCACTTCCTCTGACATAGAGAAAGGGACCGATATGTAGGTAAATATGTAGATTTCACGTGCTCATAATTTCATGAAAAATGCACAGATCATAGAAAATGCATTATTTAAAGCAGATTCTTACGATTAAAATGAATCCAAAATCAACAATATATTGCGTTTATCACAAGATATTGATACTTGGCTAAAAACAAGTCTCTCATCTTTCCGGGATGCAGTGTGTATCCAATGTTCCCGGACCCATCCATGTTCGTTTTCCAACGTGGAATAACACAAAATAGGAATCATCTTAAAACTTAGAAACTCAGCTTTTTAATGCATCTAACCATTTCGAAAAACTCCTAACAAGTGCTGAGAAGTGCCTCTAAACTGGAGTTTACCACCTGTGAGCGCCATCTAGCTGCGAAAAAATGAATAACACTTTATCACCACAAAATTTGAAAAAGATGCAGCTCACATGTAGGAGAGCATCACCAAAAAAGAATTAATCTGATCTTATTGCCTTCCTGAGTTATTCCATGTCAAGTAAAAAAAATGAAATTATAAAATGAAATTTTATATATATATTAGATGTATATATAGTCTTTTATCAGCAGTTTTTCAGCATGGAAATGTCCAAATGTAATGTAATTTATATTTTTTAAAACATTTAAAAGTGTTCTATCAAATGATACCTACCTTTTGACTCTCCTTGCTACAGTTTTGGATTTATGAGTCTTTACTTTTGTGTTTGTCGCTCAGAAAAAAAAAAAAAAAGGGTCTAAAAGGGATAAGAGACATCTCAAGGCATTATAAGGTATTATCTATATAATGTAGGTAACAATATAATAAGATAACCTTGTTTAAAATGGGTTTGGCTAAAAGAAAATTTTAGTTTCGTCTATACTACTAGGTACTATACTATATTGATTGGGTTAAATAGAATTGCATTACTAAAAAGAGACTAAAATAAAATTTTCATTGACTAAAATTAGACTAAAATGTCATCAGTTTTCGTCGACTAAAACTAGACTAAAATAGTCATGGATAATTCTGACTAAAATAAGACTAAAAGGCTCAGACTTTTAGTCGACTGAAACTTGACTAGACTAAAAAGAGTATGAATGTGACACTATGGGAAGAAGGCAAGCTTTCAGAGGCAGTGTGATGCTTTGGGCAATGTTCTGCTGGGAAACCTTGGGTCCTGCTATCCATGTGGATGTTACTTTGACACGTACCACCAGGGAATTGCACAGACATTTTGGGGGACGGGCTCAAGTGAAAAAAAAAAAGGGCACTTCTCAAAATTATTTATTTAAAAAAAATAAACAAAACGTTAAATATATTAACACAACTCTGATTTGCTCAACAATTTTAATTCCCTCACACTCACGCAATTGTTTTATACTCAACAGATTTCTACAAAATAATCAGTTCACACAGAGACCATGGTCCTTTTTCGTATTCACTAGGTTTATCACAAGAGCAGGCAACAGCAAAGGAAACTATGCCACAATGTGCATGTGTTCTACAATACTATTTTTAACTATTTTCATTTTGAGATTTTGGTCTATTTTTGCTTCCATGTCTTTTTACTCTAATGGAAAGAAAACTTCCAAAATACACATTTAGATGGTGTTGGTTTCAAGCCTGCTACACCTGTCTCTTTGCATCTAAATTAACCAAAACAAGCTTCTTCATATTTAAACACATCAAGAGTCTATTCCCCTGAAATGTTATAAGAACATAATATAAACTATAACAAATGCCTGCAGAGGGCACCAAAAGCCTGGTGATTGTTGTTGTTACGCAGCATGATCAAATCCTTGTTTTTGGCCAAACAGCATTTAATTAAAAATATAATTTGTATTTTTTTTTTTAAATAATGATAATATTTGTCTACTTCTTTGTGACAGAAATGCTACAGTCACTGTAATTTCTTGAACAAGAATATGTGGACATCAAAACATGCAAACGCAGAGCAAGGGCTTAAACTTTTATTGATGTATTCTTCTGTGTAAGCATAGGTTTGAAAATTATATGCACTATGCTATGCTGTATTATGATTTTTTTAATGGTTTTAATAAATCGTGCATCCTTAGAAAACTGTCTAATAATGCGGTTCATGCATTCGCTTTTGTGGAATGCTCCACTTCCGGTATTGACACTTGACAGCCCAAAAGATATCTTTACCATGGTTCAAAACGCACGTTATAGCACATTAAAATAATTGTAAGTATAATATGACATAAACTGCATTAGTATCAAATCAGGCAGATGCAGAAGCGAAAAAGAGTCAAATAGCAGCCCTCTGGGACTTACCATTGGTCAAGAAATATTTTTGAGATGACCTTTTTCCCTAGGGTTTCTGTGGGTCTTAAGAAAGTCCTAATTTCACAATTACACAAATAAAGGCCTTAAAGTCATTCAATGTTGCATAAAAAAATGAATATCTTCCTCAGTATTTTTGTCCTGTTTTCTTGAAAGTCTTGAAAAACTGAACAAAATAGAGGTTTAAGTGTAGAACATAATTGAGGTTCTAAGTGTAGAATGACTTAAGTTTAAGCATCTCTTGATACAAGAATATTTATAAATTTTCAATGGAAAACAAGACAAAAATACTAAGGAAGAAAAACACTGATCAGAAAAAGTAAAAGATATTTCTGTATTCTAGTGGTTGGGAGCAGAGATATTAAAGCTTTTTTTTTTTTTTTTTTTTTTTNNTTTTTTTTTTTTTTTTGTAAAATGAATTAATGGATATCTGTTGGAAGTTGTATTTTCAAACTCTGAGGTGTTGCTAATAGAACTCATTGTGTTTCTCCTTAGACATTCACATTTAGAGAACATATTGACATAGTGTTCCCCTTCAATTTATTCCTTAAATTTTCTTCACTTGGTCTTTAAAAACATTTTAAATTTGCCTTCATAAAACCTGCAGAAACCCTGAATTCCTTCATGAAAACTCAGACAAAACAATTCAGACAGTTAAATCATCACACAACTCTGATGTAATTTGGCCATTTTGTGACACAATACAATATGTTCAAGTGGTTACAGGAGTTTTTTAATGTTGATATTTTGTATAGTGATGGCATGTGGAAGTGTAAATCTGTCTCTGTTTTCTGCTTGTGATTAACTCACCTGCATGTTACACCTGATGTTAATGCCATTGTGCCTTACATGATCTGGTGTTTTAATGTCACATGCTTAACCCTTCAGACCGACACAGCTGATCTTTCTCTCTCTTCTCTGTTGATCTTCCCACACAGAATGGACAGAACTTCCAGGACTTTGATTGTCAGGTAAGAGTCTCTTGTGATCATTAGTCCTTCATGTACTCCATATGGCCTCCTGAAGCGTTCAGCCACAGTCATTAATCTACTCCTGCACTATTGCTTCATATCCCAGCGCGGTGTGATGGTGAAAGATTCTTGACCTGTACTTCACTGTAGAGCAGTGAAATTCACTCTTGTGTCTCTTTGTTTTTCTGTGAGTGTGTGGGAGTGTTTGTGGGTGGTGAGTTGAGCTTCTGCGTGTTATCTGCTGAAGAGCAGGATTTGACTCAGGATCTTAGCACACTTCATTATCATATGTTTATTCCACTATTATTGCTCCTCGCTTCATTCTTTTTTTATGATTTGCTCCAGTGGCAATCATTCAGTGATTCAGTATAAATACAAAATATTTCCTATAAGAATGCAGTAACAATTTTCAGATTTTAATGCAATGCACACATGCAAATTTTCACGTTACCTACACAATTTCAAATTTGTAATTACTAAAAGCTATAATAAAATTATGAAAATTTAAATCAGATTTTAAACTGGGCCAACATGCAAATTAGTTAAATCAAATCCGTATTTAAGTAGTTAAATTTATTTATTAAAATTACTATAAAAGTAGAAGTAGCATGTTCTTTTTTATATTGATTTGTGTGTCTGTATTTTTTTGTTATATATGATTTCATGTGGGATTAAGCAAAATATTTTGTGTATGGTTTGTGAGTAGCATGAACACTGTTTACTCAGAATTGTTCTCCTTCAAGGCTTCAGCCTTCAGTTGTCCTGATATATACGATTTTTGTATTAGGATTTTGGCACATTTAACTGCTTATTTCAGTTTTTTTATTCTCCTACCCTAGGCTCTATCTTTTCCAGATAGCAGCACATTGCTGTTAGTGCTGCTCACCAGCTCTTCATTATTCATTGTCCTCTCCATTCTCTTAAACCTGATCAGATTGACATCTGAGCCCCAGCAGGTGTAGGGCAGTTGTAGTCCAATTTCACCCAGGAAAAAGCAAGTCCTAAAGGCTGTGACACACCATGCTAACGTCAAAGATCTAGTGGCTGCAAAAGCCGACTTTGTTGCCGCCTTGCATCAACTGCATATGGGTCAAAAAGCTGCGCTTGAACACACCAAAAAGACTACAGGCGACTGTCAAATAGCAGTTCTGCGCCTGCGTGTAAAGAAATAACTGTCTATAGCAGAAGGTATCAGGAGTCTATATTCATCATTCAAAAAGGAAAACCGAAACTATGATTGCAGATATAGAAACCGTAAACAAAGTGGCGCTTGCTTACCATTTTAAATATTAATCATGCTGATCACTTTCTTCATTCCAGGGTGCTCATGTTGTTATGAAAATATTTGCATATTGGAATGCTCAGGTAAGATGACCTAAAATTAGAACAGCCTTCAGTTTGTGCCGTCTCGACTTTGCTTGCTTTCATCACTTTCGCTTTTATTGACTCGTTCGCTAAACTGAAAAGCTCTCAGAGTGATCTCTCTCACCAATGACCCCGATTTCGATTCAACATGCTGAATTGGGTGGACTGCTCCTGACTTGAGCCCGACAAGAGCCGACGTGTGGAATACACCCCAAAACTAGCCTGACAGTTGCTCACCGACAACCGAACGTTGGCTTGGTTTGTCACAGCTCTAAGAAACATAAGGAGTTTCTCAAGAAAAGTAAAATTGTTCTCCATCCTCCTTTAAGAGGAGATGCTACAAGCATAAGTGATTTTTTTTGGTTATAACATGCATAATGCACGATTTGCATATTTTATTAATTGAAATGAGTGAGGCCACC
>RJVU01029436.1:605373-674870 GCA_003731715.1 Anabarilius grahami
AATTTTATATGGAATTTATTTATTTTTTAATATATAAAAGGAAATGGTGACAATTTACAATAATGTTTGATTATTTAACATGGACTAAGAATGAACAATACTTCTACAGCATTGAAATATGCACCATGAATATGCAAATTATCCCCACCTCTACTCAATCACACAAAATCAGTCAGAAAACCTGATCCACTCGGTCAACTTTACTGTAGTAAACGCTACATGATGGCAAGTGGAAATACTAGTTTAATTTCCAGAAACTGATTCAGAAGAAGAAGTGGAAGAGTGAATTATAAAGGCTCATCTACAAGTCGATGTATCAGAATGGCAATGCATTTTATGTATCGCTCTCTACAACGTTGGCTGTTGACTATTATCAAACAGCTAATAATGTGTTGCTAATGTTACACAAACCATGTTCCTGTTCACCATCTTAGAATCAGACAGCTGCCTTCTAACAATCAGTATCCTTAGAAACGTTTTGAACAACTCAGACGTCAGAGGAGAAAGGCATATAGTTCATCATAACATCATAATATACATCACACACCAGCTATATTGCTAAATCTATCTGATTTTTTTTTCATATCAGCAGGAAAATATACCTGGATAACCTGGCTTCTTTTAATACTCACTGAAAATACTACTGACTTATGAATTTGCACATGGACATATAAAGATCATTAAAAACTTGATTTTCACCACAGGGGTGAATGCTAATGTGGAAGAAATTGAGTAATTTCATATGATTATCCTTATATGCTTGTGGTTACATAATTTTCTTTTAGAAGTGTTTGAGTATGCACTCTTTGAGTCACGTAGAAGGCAGTATTTAGGTATTTATTTCTGGCTCTCTGCCAGGGCCCGAACAAAGACCATATATGTGTGTCAAATGTATGAGATTTGAGTGTCACGTGACAGGTGGAAGATACTGTGTAAGTCACGTGCATTAATATGGGAAGAGAACAGGGCTTTCCGCCTCGAAGGCCCAGATATAAAAAAGAGTGGGAGACTTTATTCTTTGTCTTCCACTCTGTAGTGCTTTTGTGCTTCTGTATGACTGTCTGACCTTTCTTGCAAGAAATAAAACCTTTAAAAGGCATTTGAAAAAAGTGAAGTGACATGTGGCCAAGTATGGTGACCCATACTCGGAATTTGTCCTCTGCATTTAACCCATCCAAGTGCACACACACAGCAGTGAACACACACACCGTGAACACACACCCGGAGCAGTGGGCAGCCATTGCTGCGGCGCCCGGGGAAAATTTGGACGAGTTTGTCTCTTATGCAGTAAGAGTCAGTTTTGTTTTTGCCACAACAGTTAACAAATGAGACTTTGTGTAAAGTGTTACCAAGGAAATGGAAAAATTGTAACCTAAACACGTAGGATTGTAGTACTTCCCCTTAACTGTTGACTCTGAGTTTCAGGTCTTTCAGTTCCTTAAAGTATTAAAGACACTCATTTGTCTGAGGTTCGGTCTGCACACTTTAAGTGAGTCTCATTTGGAGTATTTTTAGAGTGTGGGTGAATTACATAGTAATTTGTCATAGTGTGCACTTGTGAGGATCATGCCAGCACTCACAGGTTTAAATTTAGCCTCGCCAGGTACATCAGCTGGCCGTACAGATCGGCATCTCAGGCGAGAATTACATCATCATCACATTCACAAACCTGAGAGGATGCTGAATGTGTTACTACACATACGGATGGAATATAGACAAGGATTATGAGGAGAGATGGGTGAAGAGAGTCGTGAACCATAGTGTTTCTTGTGTTTCAGTGTAAAAGCTGATCTTTTTTTCTATTGGGTATCTACTAGAGCTGTTAACTATGCAACAGGAGGACTTTGACTATTACATAACGTCTCTGAACTCCTCTGAAGGGAGAAAGAGGAAATGACTGTAAGAGTGAACTAGAGTTAATCTTTAGAAACTAAACTGTGTGAAGAGTCCAGGCTTAACGGTTCCCTGAAAGCCCCATAATGCCTGATGATATTACTTTTTTTTTTTTTTGCAAGCTTTTATAGTTTCCAGCATTTAGAAGAGCAGTTGCTATGGTGACGGTGTGGATGTTGGCTGGTGGTTGAGTGTGAGATGTGAATGGGTCTCTTGTGGATGATGTAAGCTGACACCTGTTGGGCTTCTCCAGAAGAGGGCAGTGTAAATACATGTAACAGACAAGCTGTTCTCACAAAACATGTTGAATTATGTTTGATTTGCACTGTATGTTTCAGTTTTTTTTTAAATGAGTAACTTTGCCCAAATGACATCTGTTCTGTTAATGCCATTTGGTCTTCTGGCCAAACAAATAGCAAACAGCATCATTAAGTATGCAAGCCTCTCTCTCTCTCTCTCTCTCTCTCTCTGTCTCTGTCTCTGTCTCTCTGTCTGTAGCTGATAACACAGCATTGGTTCTGTAGGGGTATGGCATTGGTCAGATGGCACACGGGGCAGCGGATGTGCTTAATCAGGCGTGATGCTCACTCTACCAGAAAAGGACAGGCACAAGAGATGACCGTTTACACTCATTACCATTGTATCTGCTGAATGCAACCGTTTTTTTTCTTTATCTGTTGCTCGTAAACAAAAACATGTTTACGGGTTATGAGTGTAATCTCTAGCAGCAATTATGTAATGCACAAAGCTGGTGATATAAGGTACGAGAGACTGCAGGCTATGCCAATTTTCCCCCACAATAACAATCTCTAGTGCCTTATTGCTTTTGAAAGACTGTTACTACTGTATTTTGTGTCCTTACTATTTTTATTTATCAAAACATTTTACTTCCTTTCAGGGCTGTGTGATTGATCCTTTATGATTTTTGAAATCCAACGATTATAAAAACAAAATAATCTAGATAAAACTATTATTTCACAATGATGCTCTCTTTTTGTCTTGTGTTATCTATCTCTTTCCTCTTTCATCCCTCCCTAAAAGCTCAGACTCACTCCTCATCAGGCTCTGGCATGATTTCAATTTATATTATTTATTTGAATTTGTATACATGCATTTATTTCTTATATATTATTTATTTATTATTTTTTTAATCATATTATTATTTGGGCTGGGTAAAAAATATTGATTTCTGGATTTTAATCGATTCTCATTTTTACGAACTGATATCGATTCGTAAATCCCAAGAATCGATTAGTCTAGTCTGTTTTCAGTTGATGAATGAGCAGAATATGTAGCGCCTCCCATCCAATAAATCGCAATAATCTTTGTGCTTTGTTGATTTTGATATGAAGCAAAGTCTCAGATTTCAAATGACGTCCATCTTATTATGAGATTTAAAAAGTAAATAAAGTTTTGCCGCTGTTTAATGTGGCGTGACAGATCGCTTTAGCGCCTCAGTTAAAGAGAAGCGGCAGCACGAGCGCATGTGAACATCCTCTCCTCTGCTTTAATACAGATTACAGCACGAAATAAACATGAATAAACATCTGAAGGTATGTTAAAAGATACAGTACAACTTACCGAAATCCGTATCATGTCTCGTGTAATAGCTCAATCAGTGTTTCAACCTTGGAAAGACATCAATAAAACAGCTTGTAAACAATGTCACGTAACGTCACATCTACCTCAGAAAAACATATTCAGTGACCATAATCTCATTAGTCAGCTAGAAATATGAACTCTAGAGAGCAGCATTCTGATAAATATAGCTATGTACCTTTACATATTCATTATAATTTTTAATGTTCTTCAATATTTATTGCATGTTTTAATAAATCAGTTATGACAGCCGCATTTATGTTTATATTTCAAAAAAATGAATTGGAGTAGAAATATGATTATGTAATTCTAAACTTTATAATAAAAACATATTTGAGTGTAATGTGTTCGTTTATAAATAAGTAAATTAATTAATTTAACCTTCAATATTATTATAGTAAGACCAGCTGACTTACATGTGTAGTTTACAGCATTATTTGAGAGATTTTTTTCCTCTAGAAAATTTGCCATGTAGCCTACTGTAACTGAAATACTACATCCAAAACAATCAATATCGAATCGAAATTGTAATTGAATCGAAATTGTAATCGAATCGAAATTGTAATTGAATCGAATCGAAAGCATGTAAATAGTAATTGAATTGAATCATGAAAATTGTCAATACTCAGCCCTAATTATTATTCTAAATTATTCACTGTTTAAAAGAATATAAATATATTTTTTATAAAATTTAAATTCATTGTGGTTCAAAGTCAATGAGTAATTGTTTTAAATAATCATGAACTCAGTAAAATGAACGTGAAATAAAGGTATAGTTCACCCAAAAACTAACAATTATCCCATGATTTATGATATATGGCGCTCACGATTTTGAAGCCCAAAAAACTGCCTCCATTCATCGTAAAAGATATCCATACAGCTCCAGGGGTTTAATAAAGGCCTTCTGAAGTGAAGCGATGGGTTTTTGTAAGAAAAATGTTCATATTTAAAACGTTATCTAGAATAACTAGCTTCCGGCAGACGACAGTATGCATACTGCGCAAGTCGGCTTGCGCCACGAGTAACCCGTGATGTATGACGCAAGATGTTGGAGTATCGTAAGCTTAGACACCTCTCATGGTTCAAACAAATAGGGCTGTGCAACAAACTCAAGCTTCTCTTCTCTTATATCGAAATCCGCCAACATTTCTCTTTAAAATTTCTCATTTTAGACTTCTAATTCGTGACCGGTGTTTTGTTTTGCTCTATCCTCTGCACTTCCGTGTTTGTGCGTCATGCGTCGGGTCAGAGGTCACTCTTCCACCATTACTCGACTTGCATCGGTTTTCTGCCGGAAGCTAGGTATTTTAGTTGTTAAATGTATAAATATGAATATTTTTCTTACAAACCCATCATTTCGCTTCAGAAGGCCTTTATTAACCCCCTGGAGCCGTATGGATTACTTTTATGATGGATGGATGGATGCATGCATATATGTTGGGCTTCAAAATCACCATTCACTACCATTATAAAGCTTGTAAGCTTGTTTTTGAATACAACTCTGATTGTGTTCGTCTGAAAGAAGATAGTCATATACACCTTGGATGGCTTGAGGGTGAGTAAATCATGGGGTACTTTTCATTTTTGGGTGAACAATCCCTTAAAGATTTTTATTTATTATTTTTTTGCCATAATTAAGCAGCCCTACTTCCTTTAGAAGATATAGTAATTAAACTACAGTTAATAGTTGTCCTCTATTGGTGCTGTACAGTTATGTGACAAAGTATTTCAATACTGAGTATTTTAGCATGATATTTGCGTGACATTGATTTTTGACCTGTGAGTATCAAAATATCTATATCTATAATGATGTTTAGGCCTATGCAGGTCAGAGCATAGCATTTGTCTTAGTTCATGATACCTACAGTAATGCATTAACTAATGTGAACAAAATTTAACTTTTTTGTGTTGCCAAGTATGCTTGCCTCAATAGACATTTTGTGAGGAGGCTTGTAGTGTGGCGATGCATGCTGCCCTCTGTGGGTCATAAGGAGTATTGCATTCTCTTTTAACATCATGTCTAGTAGTTGTCAGACAGTGAAGAGGCAGAGCTGACATTTTAATGTCTGAGATCAAAACTCTCTGGCTCTCTCATCTCTGTTTGACAGCGTATCAGATTTGGAGCATCCTCATCTGCTGCTGTGGCAGGATACACCTGTTGCTTGATGTGGCTGCTGTCAAGCACACACGCTTGCATACAGTTACACTGATCAGGGGTGTGTTCCAGCACTGGGGTGTACACGCGTGGGCCGCTACACAGGGGTCTTTCTTTACACTTTGTGAGCGAAGGGAAATCCTTGTTTTCCCCACCCTCTCATCCATCAGAACCTCAGGTGCATCCTGGGACAAGGTTACACCGAGTGAAATGTCAAGGGTTAACCCATCTTTTTGGGTTATGTTCATAGGCTTATAACGGTAGCTATGGTTAAAGATCAGGATCACTTACATTCTTGCTCATTATGCAGATTTGATTCATCATATGCTTGTGATCCTCATGGCCTTTGTAGCAATTCACAGGTTTTTTGATGTTTTTATTGTTCAAACGGGGTTGGAGTGATTGGAAATTTGCATCACAGAATGTGATGATTTCATTACAGGAACAAAAGGAATTATGATATAATATTTACTTACAGTGGTTTGTGTTACATTGTCTTAATGGTCTGTTTCCATCAGAGGTCTTGGTAATTGCAGTGCATTCAGAAAGTATTCAGACCTCTTCATTATTTCAGTTTTTTTGTTTCAGAATTATGCTAAAATTCTTTAAGGCACGACACCCCAGGTGAATAGGGTAAAAAAAAAAAATGAACTAATAGATATCACCATACTTCCACTGTTGATTGATTACATTAGGAATTACAAACATTTTTGTATTACAAATGCTCTGAAATGTTTAAATATGCAAATAAGGTGTAATCTAATTAAATAAGCACTAATTTGCATAGATTTCTTGAATAAAAATCTGAACATTGGATGAAGTCAGGTTCAGAATTCTTGTTTGTTTTTGTGTTTGAAATATGTAAAAACCTTTGACTTTAATAGGGGATTTTGGATTTCTATTTTCATCACTCTATAAATCAGAAAATACTGTCAAAAGCCAGAAAAAAAAATTAGGAACAAATTTATAAAATCGGACAAATTAAATATGATCAAACCCCTCTGTAAAAACCTTAAGAATATAGATATGAATAAAACTGTAAAGTTTGGTGTATGTAAGTTCTGCTGAAGTGGAGATTTCTGACTGCAGGTGATGCAGATGAAAAAACTCATTTTAAAGAAAACGTCCTTTAAAAAAGTGCTATAAAAGATACACATCAGGTGCCTTTGCACAGTTTTAGTGCAAATAAAAAAATGCACTTGTGCTGTTCTTATCTCAGAGTAGCTGAATTGTTGCATGACGCTAATGATCTAAGATGACCTATTTTACAAACCATTTGTCTTGCATTGTTGCTGAATTTCACGGTACACAGTTCGATATAATCTAGGTCAAGTTAACCTTCCATGTAGTTTGACTTTTGACACTTATAGCATGATGCTGTGAACGCTCAAGTGCTTCCGCGTCAGGTTATATTGAACAGTAAATATGTGAATGATAGTGGAATTTGTCCATTCTATGACAATATCTAAAAGTGCCTATATATGTTTATTGAATTTGAGGTCAGTTTTCTATCAAACATCAACAGTAGCAGACATGGTTGTGGATGTTTATCTAAAGCAGATGACAGGGAGTGAATCCAGGATGACTTCATTGTTGAATTGTGAGAGCTGTGAATGAGATTACACCCTTCACACTCTCTGTCATCTCCACTCCCTCTTTCTCATTTAATACTAAGCTGTCCAGTGGTCCTGACAGTGACCCATTATTCCTTGCTTGATGATTTCCTCTCTGTCTCAATCCTTCCGTTCACGTCAGTCAGAGTAGAGCACACTGGAGGCTGAAGCCTAGCAGTGCTACATGGGTTAGTGTGCCAGTCTCATGTCCTTTTTACTTTTAGTACCATTGAGTTTGAACCAGAGTTCAATTGCTTTTACGCCACGTTGTTATTCTCATCCACAGTACGTTTGCTGAATGTTTTTGACATTGGTGTGAAAGCTGTTTCTAGGCAACAAAGCATGCAATCCAAACACTGAAAATGGGGGGGGAAAGTGTTTGTTTGGTAGTAACATGAAGTAAACTAAATCAAACCACAACAACAAAAAAATGGCATGTCTTTCAAGGTTCATGAAGACTTTTTTTTTCTCTTGATGCATTTAGAATCAAGTAAAGTAGATGTTTGTATGTTCTGTTCCATTTCTGCTTAGTTCCTAATTAAGTTCTTAATTTATGTCTGAAATAAGTTGTACTTATCAATTTTAGACAGACTAAGTTGAATGGCAAAATGCCAATCAGAAGACAGCTGTGCTGTTATTTAAAGGCACATTTTATTGCTCAGTGATCTATTGTTGTGCTTTTTTTCAGATTTCAGATTAACTCATAAACTACACATAAAAACTGATCAGTCACTTCTTGTTTGGAAATTCTTGCAGATTTTTCTGGCCAAGACAAGTGTAATTCATCAAGACTTGGGATGCAGTTTTTAATGGATGAAAAAGAAATGCACTTCAGCATAATTTTAAAGCATATGAATGTAAATAGTACTAAATGTAATGTTTTCAGACATTTTAATTTTAAAGTTAATTGTAATTAAATTAAAATGTATTATAGTTTAAATTTCTATTAAATGCTGTTAGCTGAACTTAAATGGGTCAAAATAGCACTCTAAAGAGCATCTTTATATGTAAATTCATTATTATTTCTATTGTCTTTGAAATGTGGTTAAGGTGTGTTGCATTCATGGTAAACTAAACTATGCTATATTTTTATTTTTTTTAACCTTTATTTAGCCAGGAAATAATGAGGCTATGCAGAGCTGTAGACACAGTCACAGAGTGCCACAAAAAAACAGCAGCCACCATTTACAGTTCCTCCTGAACCAAAACAACAAGCTTATGCTGCATTCACGTTATATCATAACAGTAATTACGAGATGACAAACCTTGACGTTCTGCCCGGAGCTGTTCACATTCTCTGAATTATCAGACACTATCAACGCTGAAATGAACGCTGCAGCAGTCAGGGGGTACAAGTCCGAGCTCTTTAAGTTTATTATTATTCTAATGATGTGTGCTTTGAGACATGAGGTAATTTAACGCCGTTTTGTGACACTTTGCAGACTCTGCTCTGGTTGTGTGCTTTCATGTATTTTGCGTGGCTTTGGAGATGCTCAGAAGAGAGGGTGGGAACTTCTGCTTTCAAAGCTAGCTTGCTATTGTTAGCCTCTCCGAAACTGCCTACCCTACCTTTGAACTTCAGCACTGTGGGATGTGATATTGTGCCTAAAAATGTCATTGTAACTAGGTTAACTTTTGGTAAATATTGAAATTGGGTGGGTGAAATGATCTTATTAAGTCTTATTTCATGATATGAGTAATTTTAAATGTCAGTTTCACAATTATCGATACTTCAGCAAAAACTAATACCAGGTTAATTAATGTAAGTAAAAAGTCATTTAAACAGTTACAGAAGACAAGTAAACAGTCAGCAATAAAAAAAGAACAAGGAAACTAATTACAAACAAAACTGATCTAAAAATACAACAGAACAAATTAAACAAACAGTGCTTTAGGTTTTTCAGGAAAACGAACTAACAGTGGTATTCATAAGTAATAGCCTACAACAGGAATTTAATAAAGTAATCAAATGTAAAATAACACTGCTGTATACATTAAATATAGACTAATTCTTATTTAAAACTACAAAAGTTACTCATTCAAGAGCAGTGAGTGATTTTATCTTTGTCTTGTTTGATTAACATTAATGACTGCAGCAGATTTAATGGGCTGCTGTCACTTTAAGAGCGGCACGGATCCAATATACTGTTACACATGCGTTTCAAACACACTTTCTCAAATATTTGCATTCACTTCAGACATAAACAACTGTTTTTACGAGGATACTTTAAAAAAAAACAGCATTTCAACATATTTGTGTGTAGGCTATTTGACATTTAGGCTCGTATCTGAAGCCCACATTATAATTTGCTTATGCGCGTTCCGCCCCGTCTAGGATCAGGTGCACAGAAAGCCTCCTAGGGAACAGTATCTCTTTCGCAGCTTAATGGCGCTTTTAATAACAGTTTAACAACAGTAGATTGCATTTTACAACTCTCACTTATTTGGCTGATTTGGATGTTAAGTTTGGCTTGGGGAGGAATGAAAGTGCACTGCTGTGAAGGAACGGAAAGTGTGCTGGACGGAATGCGGCAGCGGAACAATAATTGTTTTACTTCGATTATCTTGTTTTCATAATCGTTGGAAGCCAAAATCAAAATATGATTAATCACACAGCCCTAATTGTATCTCCTTGACGCAAGCCAGAAATGGTATTGTATCCTAATGCTAAACCTCTGACATGTTCAAACAGCAGAACTGATATGCTTAAACTTCATACCTGTAGGAAAGTGTCATCTTATTTGCACTTGAAAATTGCAATTGGAAACACCACCTTCTCATTGCTCAGCACAGTTCCCCAGCACTGCAGCCAGGCTGCGCTCTCCGGACAGGAAAACCAAAGGAGGTTAAAATCAGGATTAACCAACTCTGCACTGTGGAAGACAACCACATTTCCCACACCAGTACCTCTAGTATATTCTCCTTTTACATTTTCTGTGTCTTGAAACATAATAGCGGAGACATTTGGAGACATTCGTGCATGTATTTTCGCCATATGGAGTTGACCATTCCTGTCACTATGGCAACAGCAGCTTGGATGTTACCACGTGTTCCATTCACTTGCCGACTTTTGGACTGATTTATTCACCTTTATTAATTACATTTCCTAATAATCACCCTTATCAACTTGCACACTCACACACTGCAACAGAAGCTGAGATTTACACAGCCCACCCCCTCCACCTGACCCTGTAAATCCAATTAGAGCAGCTTGAGTGCCCTCCATATCTACCACTCATCGCTCTCCAGGCATTTATACGTCTGCTTTGCTTTAGATCCCTCTCTTATCCTTTCATTTTAGCCACATTGGCTTCAATTGAGGCGGGAAAATACCTTTTTATTTGTTATCGGTGGGTGTTTGAAGCAACGGACTGCCCTGTTGTCTTCTTCCCATCCCTTTCTCTTAATCGCGACTGTCCCCTCCCTTACCTCCTGCCACCGCCCCTCTCTCTGAGGAGAGTGAGAAGAGGGAACAGGAGAAAGCGTCTGTTTTGTAATCACTGGATGAAACATGACGGCAGAGCTGGACATCAACCAGGTTTCCTGTGCTTTGACTGCCGTGGTGAGTGTTAACAGAAAGAGTGTGTTTTGTCTCGGAGTAGCCTGTTGCTTTCTTTCTGAAGCACCAGTGGGAACTTTGCAGACATGAACTGTTCAAGCTCTCACGAGTGCTGATGCAGTTTGAGTCGTGTCTGTCGTAGGTAGTGTGGGTGAACGATGGGCGTTATCTGCCTTTTGTCTGACGGTTGTTTACGTGTGGTGTGTGAGCTTTATCTTGTACTTTCATGTGTGTGTAATGTCAAAGGGAGGCCTTTGAGTGTATGTGTGAGGTTGATGACAGTGAAACATGCTGTAGTGTTCTTTTATTTTAAACAGGGGAGCATGGTGCTAGCAAAGGGTTCAATTCTCAGGGAATGCATGAACTGATAAAAATGTACAGATTGAATGTAATGTAAGTCGCTTTGGATAAAAGCATCTGCCAAAAGCATAAATGTAAAGAAATGCATATGATGTGAAGAGTATAATATAATTAATACTATTTAATTGATTTACTTAACACGTTCCGGGTTTTATTGTGCAATGAATACATGATATTCATAATTTTTCTTTAAAATATTTGTTATTATTTGTTCTACCTTTTAAAGCAACTCTTTGGCTGGCATCACCAATCCCTCTTCTTCAACCCTTTCCCTTCCAACCACCTGATTTTAAATCATTACTGATGATTAATAATGTGCTGCTTATTACCTGCATATTGTCACTTGAGATGCAGCATGGATAATCAAATAATGATACCAACTTTAATCAAATTTTGGTCATTTTATTGGCAAGCTGAAAGGAATAAAATTAAACTATGCATGCTTCTCCAGTATCAATGTAATGCAGTTTCCATCAACATAATGTATGATGCTGGACTAAGTTTGTTTTTTCTGTTATCTTTCCTTTTTTTTGTCCGTAGTTTTATAATATTTTTTATAAAATGTCTACATTTTTATGAACTGTATGAACCAACAATTTAAGAGAACTGAAATCAGAAATTATGAAATCTTGGCCATGTAGGTAGTAGCATTGAGATTGTCAGTTTGCCCATTTAGATCACATTCTTACTGTTTTACATTTGAACAGACAAAAACAATCAGTCTTGTATAAGCTATGTACAGGTGTACTAACCTCCCTAACTTAAAGGGTTAGTTCATTAATTACTCACCCTCATGTCGTTCCACACCCGTAAAACCTTTGTTTATCTTCAGAACACAAATTAAGATATTTTTGATGAAATCCGAGAGCTGTCTGTCTTCTCCATAGACAGCAATATAACCACCACTTTCAAGTTCCAGAAAGGTACTAAAGACATCGTTAAATAGTCCACATGACTGCAGTGGTTCAACCTTAATTTTATGAAGCGACGAGAATACTTTTTTTTTTCGACGCATGCATGGGATGCTGGCGCAGTAGATGGCCAATAATGAGTCGGTGTTCTGACGTAGAACCTGGAAGCGCTGAACATACATAAACAGTGCTTTTCAACTCTTTTAATAGCTGCTTTTCAATTCACATTTATTTGTATAGCGCTTTTCACAATACTTATCATTTCAAAGCAGCTTTTCAGAAAATGCATGAGTTGGCATCATCTGAAGTCCTTGCACGTGTTGGCGTCATCTCTTCACAGGTGTTGGGTCATCTGAAAAGTTTGGATCCAAACTGGAGCTGATGTAATCACTTGCTACCTCAGGATGGGCATCCCAAGGTGCAAACAAAAGTAAATTAAAAATAATTAGCGTACCTGCTGTTCCTAACAATTCAAGCAGAAGATAATCATGTGCCTTTCATCTGATATAACTGGAGTACAAGGTTATGAAATGTATAATGTGAAAGCTTGGACAAAGAGAGGTCTTTAATCTAGATTTAAACTGGGAGAGTGTGTCTGAGCACCGAACGTTATCAGGAAGGCTATTCCAGGGTTTAGTATCCAAATGTAAAAATGCTTTCCTTTAGTAGACTTGGATATCCTAGGTACTACCCAAAGTTCAAAAGTTTTGTGACCTTAAAGAGCATGATGGATTGTAGCACGGTAGAAGATCAGTTAAATATACATGAGCTGAACCATTTAGGGCATTGTAGGTTTAGTAGCAATACTTTGTAATCGATACGGAACTTAATAGGTAACCAGTGTAGAGATGATCATATATTCTTGACCTGTTAAGAGCTCTAGCAGCTGCATTTTGGGGTAATTGTAACTTGTTTATTGAGGATGCAGGACAACCAGCTAGTAATGCATTACAGTAATCCAGTCTAGAGGTCATGAATGCATGTACTAACTTTTCTGCATCAGAAACAGATGACATGTTCCGTAGCTTAGCAGTGTTTCTGAGGTGGAAGGCTGTTTTGTAAAACATAAAATAGGATTTTCAAAAGACAAGTCGCTGTCTAATACAACACCCATCTTTAACTGTAGAGGATGAAGTAATGCAAATGCAAAAAGTAAAGTAATGCAAATTGTATTCCAAGAGATTCCAATAATATATATCACCTGGTTGTGATAAAATATTTAACTGAGTATCATCGGCATAACAGTGGAAACTAAATCCATGTTTTCTAATATTAGCAAGGGGCAGCATGTATATTGAAAATAGCAGAGGGCCTAACACAGACCCTTGCAGCACTCCATAATTTACTGATGTTATCCTAGATAAATCCCCATTTAAAGGTAGGGTAGGTAATTTTGGAGAGAGGCTAGCAATAGCAAGCTAGCCTTGAAAGGATTAGATCCCACCCTCCCTTCAGAGCGCTCTCCAATGCCACACATCATCCAAAACACATGATAGTTCAGAGCAAATTCCGCAAAGTGTCACGGGAGACAGTGTTAAATTACATCATGTTTTTAAAGCACACAACATTACAATAATAATGAACATAAACAACTTACAGTGCTTGGACTTGTACTACCTGACTGCTGCAGATTGTCAGGTGTAGACAGTGTTGCCAGAGGGCGTGAACAGCTCCAGGTGGAACGTCGCAGGTTGCCATCTTGTAATTATGGTTATGTCATGGCATGAATATGCTCCAATGATTGGATGAACATTTTCTGGTCCTAAGACTTCCACAGAAGATATGCATTTTTGTTTTTATTATTTTTATTATATTAAGACCACTTCTATTATTGATTGCTCTCAGGATGTAAAGAGAATTTCAACCAGAATAACAAAGTGTTTATGAACAAATTGCCGACCCTACCTTTAAATAAACAAAATGGTAACGGTTTGATATGAATCTAATGCCTGATCTATAGTGTCTCCGCTGTTTACAGACCAACAAGTGACAGGTACTTGTTTGGATGGAGATTTTGACTTTTTCTACAACTGATACGACACTGACAGCCGCCCAAGCTCTTTATCATGTTCATCTTGTTCTCTTTCTTCCATCTTATCAGAGCGTTGCTGTCTCTGACAGCTCCCTGACACACTACTGAGCTGCCCTCAGGCACAACCACATCTACACTCCTGAGAAAAAAAGAAAAAAAAATTAGCCAAGCCAAAAATGGCAAGATATTTAATGGTCTTTTAATGGTCTTAACCACACATCATTGGTCAGGAAATTAGCAAGAATTGCACAAATACTGTAGTAGTATACCCTAGCATTTAGTGTAACACTAAACACACAAGTTAAGCATATAAATGTATAAAAACCAGTAGATGTGCAGCACGTCAAATAGAAACTTAGTGTCCACCAACTGATGGCACGTTGCAACGGCCGTTTCCATTGTACATAGCTTTGATAAGTAAGGGGAGTGATCACGTTTTCTCATGTCACAACGTGCTGATCACGTCCAGTGTAGAAATGGTGCCACTGTAGAAACACCTGTTTCTGAAGACTGTTTGAATGGTACATCAAGAGATCAGACAAACAATCACCTAACATGAGATGTCATGGAGAGCAATATGTGTATGTGCATACTCAAACATAACCGCCTTGTCTATTTTTAAATCTGCTGCCTTCAGTGGGTGCGCTGTGGTTTGCTTCAGGTGTCAGCTGCTAGCATGATTTCTAGATCTTCTGCTTAAGACATCACTATCAAAGACATTACCTGTGTCTGTTAACATCAACTATGAGAGAATTGATTTAGCTTTCCCTTCTTGCCGCCTTGTATTAATGAACACGCCTGCACATAGTGACCTTCAGTTAATCCTCTGGGGTCTGAGGATTTTCAGGGCCCTGGAGGAGTTTTGACATGCCCTGACATTTGTGCTTTTTTCAGTTGTTCATAAACATATTCATGGAAAAATTGTCATTACACTTTAATGGGTGATTCAGCACAAACTAGGCTACAATAATATGTGAGGAACATGTATGTACATGTTTGTGTTTTTGAAGGAATAACGTTTATGCATGGTTATTAAAAACAAAAATAAACACAGTATGCGTGGAGGCGTGAATCATCATGAATAATGGGTGATTTACACCTGAGAAGACAAAAGAATCGCATAATGAGGTGTAATGACCTGCATAATAATGTTCTCTTTCAGTCAGGTAGGCTGTGAAAAAACCCTCTGTGATCATGTCTCAAGCTCATCATGGTGTATATCAAACATACAGAAAAAAACAGCAATACTGTGAAATATTATTACAATTTAAAATAATGGTATTCTATTATATACTTTAAAATATAATGTATTCCTGTGATGCAAAGCGTCTGAACAATTATGTTACCTCTATGGCATTTCATATAGCCTTTTAGCTTAAAAGCATGCACATTTGGAGAAATATTGATGGATTCTCATATGTTTGTCAATTTTCTATACAGAGGAGTAATATTTATTTAATATTTATTGTCATCACTATGAACGCTGGATACTGTGTTTTCAATTCATACTTGCAGCCGGAGGGCACTCTGTGCACCTTTAGTCCACAAATTAATCTAAAGAAGAACAGGACATTCCAGGAACTAACGGCATGTCTTCCAGAGGTCTCTAACCATGGCTTTAACATAAAGATAAACACTTTTGAAGACAATAAATACATGATTGAGACGATGTATGCATGTATTGCCTCAGAATTTGCGTCTGAATACTGCTCGCTTCGTGGGCGTGGCCGCATTAGCAGATAATGAGCTGAATCACGGACTTCTGACATTGCTCTCTTTTCATACAGATTACATAAACAGAGAATATTTGTTTTCGATTTGACTTACACGATTTAAAACCTGACATCTCAACGTTTCTTTAGACATAAGTCTAATTTTTTTGTGATTAATATTCACTAAGTTAGTTCATTTTCTGAGAACTATCAGATTGGACTTCGTTCAGAGGGAGACAAGAGATCTCGCATCATGTTAGTTTTCTTTATTTTGCAAAAAGCACAACACTTTTGAGTGTACACAAATAAAAGAAGATATTCCACAGATTAAAATGGTGTATAACTCTTAATTGTATGTGCAACATTGATGGAGTATTTTGAGTCTCTTTCACACTGGTAAGAAAAAAACCGAGGTGGTATCGTCGGCTTGACCGCCAACCCGAGGGAGTTAAGGTCACTAAGTTCGTGTGTGTTTCTGTGTAAGTGTGTGTGGAGTCTGCAGGTTTGCATCAAAACAATGTCAGTCTCCTCTGGTGCGGTTCAGAGCTGCTTTTGGTGAGCTGCAGGCAGATATATCCAGAATAATGAAACCTCATGCTGTGTGTGGAATGAGATTAGAGCCTGACCTGCTGCTCTTCTGTTCTTGGGAGTTCTTGAATTGTGCTGTTAGCCTCTCTCCTCATTCTTGTGGTTCAAACCTCATCCTGTTTGTGTGATCTTGTAGCTGAGGTGTCCATTTTGTCCGAGGCGGCAGTTTTTTAGTTTTTTTTTACTTTGACGTACAATGCTGTGTTTGTTGTGGTGATGTGCAATGACAAACAACATCAACGATGGGCCAAAACCTACACCACTATGAAACACAAGAGGGTGACTGAATCTGACGTTGACCTTCATTTGTTTGGAAACAGGCTAAAAAAAACATTGAGGAGTTAATTGTGAGTCTCCGCCTGATAAGCTTGCTGTTGTAGTCTGTGTTCCTCGGTGTTCGGCCATACACTGATTACATTACTTGGCCACCGCGACACCATTCACCACTGTCGTTTTACATTTTTATAGAAATAAAAACCATTTAGTTATAAACTGTAAGCGTTTGCTTTGCTCCATACACCACGAGCTGCAGAGATGCAGTTAGATTTCTCTTTTAACGTGACGAGAGTAAGGAGAGATGACTGACAAGACAATGGAGGAGGATTTGGTGCGCAACAGATCCAGAGCGTAAATATTTAGTCAAACGTGCGGTCAGTACCGCCACTCCCTATACACAGAGTGCGTGTTATTGCGAATTCGCAAAGCAAACATGCATTTAAAAGCGATTTCAATCCCCCCTCCCTCCCACCTCCTCCTACAGCTCCATGCTGAAACAGTTGACGCTTTTGTGCTTTTATTGGTAATTCACATGTCATCTTCTGATTGGTTGCAGGAGCACGACATTGAGACTCCTCTTGGCGTCCTTCACGTGACTTTGAGAGGGACCCCTAAAGGCAACCGGCCGGTCATTCTCACCTATCATGACATCGGACTCAACCGTAAGTTGTCCCATATATTCAAAGTTTGGCCTTTCGGTCTCAGAATGTGCCATTAGAGCTCACCTACTTGAAGAGGACAAGAATGGATGGTGTAGATCAGTGTTTCTCTGCCCCGTTCCTGGAGGTACACCAACCCTGCATCTGAATATGCCTACTTCCCTTTTATATAGTAGGTAAAAAAACTATTGTGAAATGAATAGGTTCAAATTCATAGTATTTATAAAAAAGTAGACAAAAAGTACCCGGATGTCCTACTACTACCATTCAAATTCTGAAGTGCACATACGATGAACATTTTACTATCCCACAAGGCCACGAGAGAGGGGTTGTGAATGATCATAATGTGACGCAACTGACATTGTATATAGTACATGATGGTTGTGTATCTAGATTACACACTCTATAGAACATGCTTTTTTTTATGGTTACAAAGTTCATTCCTCATCAAAAATAATACCTACTCAGTGTGCGATATCTATTTTTGGGGGAGTGTATATACAACTAATTTCAAACTGACAGCCAGAAAACTGATTTACAGGGCACTGACAATGGTAGTTAATTGGGTCTAGTTGTTTCGGAAATGTCTTGTTGAACCCAAGGGATTTTTTTTGTCTGATATTGATTTATGAAAAACATGTTTGAGAAGTGTCTGTGATAAACAAGTGTTTTGTTGTTCTCTTGCGACGCAGATAAGTCATGTTTCAACACACTCTTTAACTTCGAGGACATGCAGGAGATCACCCAGCACTTTGCTGTGGTCCATGTTGATGCTCCAGGCCAGCAAGAATCTGCACCTCCTTTCCCCACCGGGTAAGACAAACTACCAAAGATACAAATAGCTCAAAACTATAATATATCCTAACTTCACAAAACTGGTCTGTGCAAACGTTTTGCCCCCTAAAGTTTCAAACAATAAATACCATTTTGGCGCTCTTATTGTGGTGCGACATATCAAGCAAAGTGGCAGTTAGCATGTGTGAAGGATCATCTTTTCTGCTTTACTACTAGTTACAGCATGAAATAAACATGAATGAACATCAAAAGGTATGTTGAAAGATACAGTACAACTTACCGAAATCCGTGTCATGTCTCAAGTAATCGCTCAGTCAGTGTCTCAACCGCAGAAAGACGTCAATAAAACAGCTTGTAAACAATGTCATGTAATGTTATATTTACCTCAGAAATGCCATTCAGTGTCCATAAACTTGATAGACAGCTAGAAGAGGAGCATTTGGCTAAATATATGCACCATTTTACATATTCATTATATATATTTTTACTTCAGTATTTAATGTATGTTTGAATAAATCTGTCAAGTTTTTATGACAGCCTCCATTTTGCAATCGGGGCTGTTTACAATTATGTAAATATTAAGTCAGTATTAAAACTTGATTATTATAACATGGACTTAAACTGGCTATGAAATGCATTAAGGGAGACAATTTTCATTTGATATTCCATCTCTGCTTCAAACAGACGACTTCTCGTGGCAGTTTTAATTTTATTCTGGAGGCTGAATACACGTTTTGCTGACACTGGAGCGCATTTGCCACCAGCTGGATGGGGTGGGACTTAAAGTTACAAGTTACAAAAGATCACCCTCAGTGTAATCTGTCAAAACAACGAACAGCCTTCAGATTTTTTCCATCACTCGATTGAATAATTTTCAGTTAACAAGACTTTTGGTGTAACCACACCCTTACTGCTGACAGTGTTTTCACATTCACTTGAAAATAATTAAAGCTGGACTAATTTGTCACTCTTGCCTCTATCTTCTTTCCCTCAGGTACCAGTACCCCACCATGGATGACCTTGCTGAGATGTTGCCATCAGTTCTGACCCAGCTAAAGTGAGTCCGAACCTCACGTCATAACATGATACCTAATCCAGTACAATTAGATAAAAATAAACCCCATATGTTCACGAAATCCTGATGGGCATTAAAGTCTCAAATTGCTTATGTGTGTTTTTAGTAATATATGCCAATTGATGAATGTTTTAAATGCTTTAATTAACAGAATCAACAGTGTGATTGGTATCGGTGTGGGCGCAGGAGCTTATATCCTCACTAGACTGGCTGTAAGTAAAATATCTTCCATTTTATTTTGTTATAATGACCAATTAGTGTGACCAAATATGTTGTAATAACTAACTTTTAGTTGGAGTAGCTTATGGTGGTAACGAGCCATTAGATGTTTAATTGAGCAGCTGAATGAAATTGAGTTCATGAGAGGTGAAGTTTATTGAAGTATGTCTACAGTAAAACCATCTGTCTTCAGGCTTTAATAAGAGACTCATAGTTCTCACATACTTTCACACTCTCACCCTACACAAAGCCCTCATTCACCATCTATGCACAAACATCCACACTTGAGATAGATACCCTCATAAACCTATTCATAATGACGTCATACATATTTGAACAGACTCACTCTCATGTTTCCTGCTGGTTATTATCAAGGTATGAAAAGATAAAGGGTTTTTCCTTAAATCATCTGAAGAATGTGGCTTTCCATGGCCTTCTTTCACTACTTACTTCAGTTCTTCAGTCCAGCATATCACACTCTCACTCTTCTAACAGCTTGCAGTGCACGTTTTCATATTTCTTGCTCATCGAGCCCTGTGAAATCAGACGGCCAATTGGAACAAACACACACCTACGCAGTTCTGTAGAACGACTGCAATACTGTAAACTTTTCAAATCATTTGAATTACACCTTGGTTGTCACATGCTTGTCTGTAGACATGTGGTCATGTAAGTGCACTGCATTTCTCTGCATGTCTTTCTAGCTCCAATGCACAGCCTTACGCAGAGAAAAAAACTAAGAGGTGTGAAACCTGAATCTTTTTTTCCATCACGATCATATCACAAGACATTTGATTTGTTCAGCTGCCTATAGCTGAAGTTCTTTGTTAAAACCAAGTGTGAGCCCTTGCAGTAAGTCAGCGCTCTGGACACTGACATACTGAGAAATTGGTTAAGGTGTTGATGTCCTTAACTGGTTAGGTCACGTCAATAAAAGTTATGTTTGGTCACTGCTGAGGTTAAAGTTGCATGGCTTTACTTTGTTGCCTTCTCAAACCATCTTACTTCTGTAATGTGACGTATTTTAGTGTGAAACAGAATATATTTAACAAGACAATGTAGGCGTGAACATCATCGCATCCACTTTTTAGTCTATGTTGTGCTGGCTGAGTTCACCCCTGAGAGCATCTCTATTTATTAAATTACTTTTAAGGCCACTGCACCGACAGACGCAGACCAACGCCGACAGTCACCAGATTACAACATGTCACTCCTTAGACATTCTACCACAGATTCAGCCTGTTCAATTGGTGAAAACAAGACAGACTCCGACAGGGGTAACTCACCGATCCGACAAAACTCGATGAAGTGTTTGTTCCAGTCTGTTGGTGTGGTCGGAATTGGCCTTTAAACATTTGTCAGAATTTTTTAAATGCTGCAGTATCTACAACAGTAGATTAAAACATTGCTTAAATGAACAGTTCTGTCATCATTTACTAACCCTCATTCATGTCTTTCTAAAACGGGGGTGTGGGGCAATACAATGGAAATAAATGGACTCAAATGTTGTTTTATTGTTTGGTACCCAACATTCTTCAAAATATCTTCTTCTGTTCAGCATATGAAAGAAAGTCACACAGGTCTGAAACAACATGAGGGTGACGATGACAAATGACGCTAGTACCTGGTACTTTTTAGTACCACCTCAGTTGAGGTTCCAAGTGAGCTGTACCCACGAGACACCAAACCTGCTAGATTTAAATAGTCAGCAACAGCCACCGCAGTATCATTTGTTTGCATGACTTTTTTAAACGACTTGCTTTAAACGACCGTTGCACACAACTTGAAAAAAGACATGGCTGCATCGTGGTCAGTAGACACGGTGGAGGTGGCGGCGAGTCATTCCAAGCAGTGGAAAAGCACCTAAAATGTACATTTCACTTTAAACAGCTACTTGGCTATTAACATTTACTGTAACTTTATCCAGGAACAGCACAATTAGTAATGTTCACCAAAATGAAAACATGTTGCAGATGTGGAAGTGTTTATACTCTTTTGAAGGCAAATCTTTTTTACTCTTTAGAATGTGTGCTAATGCACAATAAGACTGGGAATGAGTATTCAGGAAGTAAATGGGATCAATTTTGATTTCATGTTGACTATTGACATCTTTTTAAATCAAGTTTCCTCTGATATAATTGTTGTGCTCCCAGGCCAATAGCAATGTGTTTGAGTAGATTATTCAGTGACCCAAATAAGTCTATAGGTAGCAACACCACAAGAATTCAAGAATCTGTCTCATTAGTCTGTTCAGTTGGCTTCATGTCATGCACCTAATCCTCTCAGTCAGTAAGTGCCCTGAGTGTTAAAGTCAGTATTAGCCGTAATGATGGACTGATCCATGTGATGTTATTCTCTAGCTGAATGAGCCTGCTCTGGTGGAGGGATTGGTTCTCATCAATGTGGACCCCTGTGCTAAGGGCTGGATCGACTGGGCTGCCTCTAAGGTAAAATTGTGAATGTACTGTCAAATTAACTTGTTTACATAGTGCAGTTAATTATTAAATGAATAATTAATTAACATGACACACAAATTTATACTGGTACTGTCCCAATGACAAGCTGCAAAGGCCTTTTTTTTTTTTTCTCTCTCACTTTTTCTGACACTGTATGCAAGTATATTGGACTTTTGTTCAATAATATGGAAACAAAGCACGCAATATATTGACATTTTGCAATTGATACATAATGGTTTACCCGTCTGCCACAGTAGACTTATACAATAGCCTTTGTATTATCATCTTTTGGATACTTTAGTCAAAAAAGAATGTTGATACAGGTGGTCGTGTGCATTTTGATTTAATCAGAATTTCATGTAATCAGTTTGATTATTTTGTCTGTTATTTATGGACTATAATGCATATGTATTCCCATAAAATATTATACTTCCATTATTAGCTAGAAGCTAACTCTAATCATTCCTCCATACTACAGATTTCTCAACAGATTAGTGTACTTGATCTTCTTAAGGTTTTCCGTTGTAAAGCGCATAATAACCTTACAGGTTAAATTGCTACAATAATGATTGGTGGATGTGAACATTGGGTGGAGGTGCTGGGAACAAGATTTGTAAGATCTTCAAGCATCTTAACTAAAGATTGTTCTTTTTCACTGTGGCTGTGTGTTTCTGCTTTAGCTGTCTGGATGGACCAGCAATCTAGTAGACATTGTGATGGCACACCATTTCAGCACGGTAGGTCTTAAATATGATATTCAACATCTGTGAGAGAATTCTCTCAGGGAAAAAAGTGTTCAGCAATAATACGCCATCCCTTAAGAGTCTTGTTCATAAGCTGAGTTTTTTTGTACCTCAGGACGAGCTGACAGAGAACCAGGAGATCATTCAAACTTACCGTCTGCACATCGCTCAGGACATCAATCAGGACAACCTGGCTCTTTTCTGCCAATCCTACAACAGGTGACATTATCAAAACCCTGATCTAGGACCAATTCACGCACTGATCATTGTCATATGAGCTGATCTTGAAAAGTTTTTTTTCTCCTTAATGCAGTCGGCGAGATCTGGAGATTGAGAGGCCCGTCCTGGGACTTAATGAAAATACAGTCAAAACACTGAAGTAGGTTAATTGGTTGTCTATTTTTTTGGGGGGGGGCTATTAAATCATGGTGCCTCCTCTTCCTTACACTTTTATGTCTCCCTTCTCTTGCTGTTTAGATGTCCTTCCCTGCTAATAGTTGGTGACACATCACCAGCGGTCGAGGCTGTGGTGAGTGACTAATCAAAAACACTGCCATATTACGTCTATAGGCAGTGAGAGAGAACACAGTGTGCTTTTTAAACAAATCAGTATGTTTGATCCTTGTTGTGTGTTTCTGTTCAGACTGTAACATTGACATCACATTCTAAAAGGGGCTAATCATCATAATATCTTGTGCTCGTTGTAAAGCACTCCTTATTTACTGTTTGCTTACTCACTTATTTAAGATATCTTGTCCGTACATGTGCAGAAATTAAATAATATTTGTACTTCTGGTCTTGGATCCTGATTGGCCGATACAGCAATTTCATCTGTGCTAAAATCCTTTATATAGTAACAGCTTGTGTTGTAAATAAAGGTGTGGCTCCTACTCAGTTTCCCTAATAAGAAACACAAGGGTGTACTTTATATAGTTTGTTTTAGTGCGGAGTTGGTCATTTTATCTGTCTATACCTTCCATTCTGTTTCTAGAATGACCAGGTGGGATTTTATCAGTTCTTTTTTTTCCCCCACAGGTTGAATGCAACTCGAGGTTAAATCCAACCAAGACTACTTTACTCAAGGCATGACAGCTTTTCCCCTCCTTGAACAATGTTTTGATACAGGGATGCAAACTTGTCATTTTGGTTCTAATATATCATTTGTGTCATCATGCATGGATGGGCAGTATTTCAGATGCATGTATCTAAAATACAAAATACAATTTTGTATTTTAAAGCCTTTGAGGAAAAAAATCTAATCTAATTTGTATTTAAATACATTTCAGTTTAGTGGTTTAGAGTTTTCAGAATACATAAAATACTTTGTGGCATTCAACCTTTTTATTAAGCTGCTGATTTCCTGTATCAACTAGTTCAGGCCCCCCAAACCCAACTTTCATGCACATGAGCTGCAGCTGTGTGACTCTATCTAGTGCTGTGTTTTCTGCATTAAAGGGATAGCTCACCCAAAAATGAATGTTATCATTTACTTACCCTGCAATTAATGGTAGAATAACACGCCTACATCTCCTTCGATTAAAATAATGGCTAGTGCAGTGGCTGCGATATACTTAAATCTACTAACATCTGTTGCCATGATTTTTTTTAATGACTTATCGCAAGAGGAAAATAATTACGTTTTAGTCACATAACATCAGTTAAAGGTGCCCTTGATTCAAAAATGTAATTTACCTTGGCATAGTTAAATAACAAGAGTTCAGTACATGGAAAAGACATACAGTGAGTCTCAAACTCCATTGTTTCCTCCTTCTTATATAAATCACATTTGTTTAAAAGACCTCCAAAGAACAGGCGAATCTCAACATAATACCGACTGTTACGTAACAGTTTGGGTGTACGCCCCAATATTTGCATATGCCAGCCCATGTTCCCAACATTATGAAAGGGATTACACATCTGGATCTGCACAGCTGAATCATCAGACTAGGTAGGCAAGCAAGGACATAAGCGAAAAATGGCAGATGGAGCAATAATAACTGACATGATTCATGATGACATGATATTTTTAGTGATATTTGTAAATTGTCTTTCTAAATGTTTGGTTAGCATGTTGCTAATGTACTGTTAAATGTGGTTTGTTACCATCGTTTCTTACTGTATTCACGGAGACAAGAGCCATCGCTATTTTCATTTTTAAACACTCTCAGTCTGTATAATTCATAAACACAACTTCATTCTCTATAAATCTCTCCAACAGTGTGTAATGTTAGCTTTAGCCACGGAGCACCATCAAACTCGTTCAGAATCAAATTTAAACATCAAAATAAACACTGTACTTACGTGATTAGACATGCTGCATGACGAACACTTTGTAAAGATCCATTTTGAGGGTTATATTAGTTGTTTGAACTTTTTTTATGTTGTTTAAGGCAAGCGCGAGCTCTTAGGGCGTGGAGCACGAGATTTAAAGGGCTACACACCCTGAATCGGCTCATTTATAATGATGCCCCAAAATAGGCAGTTAAAAAAATTTATAAAAAAAAATCTATGGGGTATTTTGAGCTGAAACTTCATAGACACATTCAGGGGACACCTTAGACTTATATTACATCTTTTAAAAAAAAGTTCTAGGGCACCTTTAATGGAAACGGCGTCATTTTGCAATGTTTTTTATCGACATTTAAAAAAATTTTAATGCGCAAATCTGTAATGGAAACTCGGCCAATGTTGATTACTGTTTGATTAATGTTAAAATGGAACAATATTTTAGATTTGCCTTCAGTTAACATGAAGGAATAAAAAGCGCTGGCAAGAGGAAAAATTGCATTAGCCAGTCAGTCTTGATAGTTAATCTGTTTTATCATTTATCTAGCTAGTCAAATGTGTTTAACCATTAATGTTTGTTAGGATTAACAATGGGGATATATTATGAATATATAATTATGAGGATATATATTGTGGCAATGAGTAATAAAGAGCGGGACATGCTTGATGAAAAGAGAGAACTTTTATTTTCTATTCACACACTGACAGGCAGTTTCTGTTCGCGGATAAACGATCAAATACACAAAAATATGTACAAATCTGAGTATTCATGTAAACACAGTCGGTTTAGGTCTTGAGTGAGGGCAAACAGTTGGGAGAATTAGATGTTTCAATATATTGGATCAGTGCATCAGCTCTTACAGTGACAACAGCCTAATATATTGATGCTGTCTGTGTCATTAATGTTAAAGGATTAGTTCACTTTCAAATGAAAATTACCCCAAGCTTTACTCACCCTTAAGTAGAGTTGTCAAAAGTACCGACTTCGGTACCTAGTCGGTACTGAAATTTAAAAAATGTGACTCTTTGAGCGGATTCAGAAACACCTCTGATTAGCCATTGTGTTCACAGCTCATCGGATATGTCTGTGATTGGTTTCAATGAACAACGCTGTAAAAACATTGTAAATAGTCATCAATGAAGCTCTTCACCGAGCGCTTACACAGATACACACGGGAGGCGGACCAGTCTGCTGATAGACGTCTGCTTTCAAACGCTCCCGTTCCTGCTTTCAAAACGCTTTCAAATTCAAAACTTCCGCGTGCTTTCAAACGCCGCCGTGCGTTGATCATTGAAGCCAATCACAGACATATCCGATGAGCGCGTTAACACAATGGCCAATCAGAGGTGTTTCTGAATCCGCTCAACAGCGCTCAAAGCATCAGATTTTTAAAAGTTCAGTACCGATACGTACCGAAGTCTGTACTTTTGACAACTCTATCCTCAAGCCATCCTTGTTGTATATGACTTTCTTCTTTCAGATGATCACAATCGGAGTTATATTAATAATTATCCTGACGCATCCGAGCTTTATAATGGCAGTAAGCGTTACCAAACGAGTATGAGCTGAAGAAACTGTCTCCATCCACATCCATCCATCCATCATAAACATACTTCACATGGCTCAAGGGGGTTAATAAAGGCCTTCTGAAGCGTTTGGCAACGCTTACTGCCGTTATAAAGCTCTGATGCGTTATTTATTAATATTTCTCTGATTGTGTTAATCAGAAAGAAGAAAGTCATATACACCTAGTATGGCTTGAGGGTGAGTAAAGCTTGGGGTAATTTTCATTTGAAAGTGAACTAATCCTTTAATTTAAACAACAAAAGACAGACACTGCTCTTGACTGATTAACTTTTGAAACTTTAAGTATCAGTGTGTATTTAATTCATACAGTAAAAACTATGCAGTGTTTTATTTTACGTTTGATTACATTTTTATAGTATTTCTTACTTCTGTTAGGTAGACCTACCTGAATTTAATTTGTTTTATTGTATTTGTCTAATTGCTTGTCATTTGTTTTTGTTCTTATTTTTACTGTTTACTTGTCCTCAATAATTGCTTTAGAACTTTTTACTTAAACTAATACGAGGATAACTAATAATTTCTGTGGTATTGAAACTGATATTGAGAATACCAAAATTTCACTGCTATTTAAAATGTTGGTATCTTAAAGGGATAGTTCACCCAAAAATGAAAATTTTATGTTGACTGCAACGGTTGGAGTTAAAAATCATCATTTGTGTTCTACTGAAGAAACAAAGTCACCCTACATCTTTGATGCCCTGGGGGGTAGGCAGATAAACATCAAATTTTCTTTTTTGGGTGAACTATCCCTTTAACAACCTTATTTCCAAGAAGAAACAGCAACAACTACAAGACTATATCATGATGATATATTGTTACTGTGTAAAAAGTACTCGTATCGTGATCTATGATTTTGGTAATATCACCCATCTCTACTTCTTGCTAAATAGCAGGAAAAGTTCCCACAGTTTTACACATGATTTATTTAGTAGTGTTTACCACAAGTAAATGGCTGCAGTGTAACCTGACTAGAATTGGCTGCTTTTTGGCATTTTCACACATGCGGTGCCTTAAACCCCATCTTTTTGAAATGATGGTGGTGGTAAAAGGTATCAAATCGATAGATGTCTAAAACCAACATGCACACCACCATGTCATCAGTCATTTAATATATACAAATGACTGTGTTTTTATTTAAATACAAATGTCTGCACAGTATTTGGTATTTTGATACATGTCGACTGAGGTATTTTGTTTTTTTATTTCAAATACATTTTATGTTTTTATGCCCATCTCTGTCGTTATGTAAATTAGATGAGTTTTTGAGGTTTTTTTGAAGCATGGCACTGTGTTCTACACACGAGCAGATCCGGTGTTCTCAGTGTCTCAGAGCGACTCGTTTCACTGTAAATGCTCCTCCACAAAAACCGCTGAGAGTTACCGCTTATAACATGCATTTAAAAATGCAAAGCTCACAACTATGTTCCCAAAATTGTAATCAGAGAATCATTTAAAAATTAGTTTTCTCCTTGTGGTTTTTCACCAAAATTGAAGCTCTCTGTCACCCTTTTCACCCCTGATGAGTTTGCATCCCTGTGTGTGTGTGTTTGTGCGCTTTTAGTATGACGGAATGAATTTAATGTTGTCCTCTCCTCCTTTCTTCAGATGGCAGATTGTGGTGGACTTCCCCAAGTTGTCCAAGTAAGAATAAAAGACAACACCATTATGTCGGCCACAGCATCAGTTTGATGTAGTAATAAATGTGGATGTTTTCTCATTTCAGCCGGGTAAACTCGCTGAGGCTTTCAAGTACTTTGTCCAGGGAATGGGCTACAGTAAGTATCTGTCCTCTTTCTCTTCTCAATTTAATGTCGAGCATTTGATCATATCATCTTTCTCAGTTTACATTATATTTATCGTCACTGTTTGTATGAAATTTGTTTGTTTGCATTTCGTGTCTGAAAGCATCTTGTTAGAGAGATGTCAGCATCATCTCACCTTAGTCAACAACTTACATACTGTATGTCCCCAGTGCTTTAATAATGTCATAAATACTCGCACATTTGATAATGACATCTAAAACAGCAGCAGGAAATATGGCACATTCAAGGGTGAGAGAGCAAATCTTGCCTGTTCAAAGAAACTACGTGAACCCTCAGTTGTTATGAACATAATAATCTGCCACAGTGGAACATGTATCCACTACTGATCTGACTTTACTAAAAAAAGCATCCGGCCAGTATTCTTGAGTAAAGCAGGTCTCAGATCAGCCCTCGGCTACACTAACACATGACTTGTCTTTCGTGTGGCTGTGCAGTGATGCGCCCTTCAGCGTGTAAGTACACTATTCTTCCTCTAAGAGCATGATGTGTGGCATGAGCGTTGTGTGACAAATCTCTGATCTTCAGGTTTAATATCTTGTGTGCCCTAAAAGATCCTTGACTGCACAATGGTTTGCATAGCATGGAAACTTTATTGCTGTATTACCTCTTGTGATGATATTTAAAGGTGAAGTGTGATGCAAAAGGAATGGTTTGTTTCCACAGTTCTTGGCAAGTCTATAAAGAATCCTGTAAGTTCTCTTACAAGCCTATGCCTTGTTAAACAATATAGATGGTTATTAATTTTGTATGTACAGTAATGCAAATCACACCTGGCATACCTGGAAAATGAAATGCACTCTAATTTCAATAAGCTCCTACAGATATTTTCATATGCATTCACTTTTAGGAGTTCAACACCAGTATGCAAGTGGTATTTACAACTATTAGTATTAATGTAAACTGTGGTTTTCAAATAGAGCCTGTCAACAGCATCAATATTTTGAGCTTTGTTTGCCATTATTACCAATAATAATAATAATTATTAACCAAACAGTCTCATTCACCCTGAAGTGCACTATCCTCTCAAATGTTTGGGATTGGTAAGATTATAACATTTAAGGTTTTAATATTGTTGAAAGAAGTCTCATGTTCATCAAGGCTGCATTTATTTGATCAAACATACTGCAGAAACAATGATATTGTTAATTATTATTACAATTTAAAATAAATGAATAATAACTTTATTTTAATATATATTATTAATATAATATATATTTTAATGTAATTCATTCCTGTGATCAAAGCTGGAATTTCTGTATCATTACTCCTGTCTTCAGTGTCACATGATCCTTCAGAAATCATTCTAATATGATGGTTTGATGCTCAAAAAACTTTATTATTATCAATTTTGAAAACTGTTGTGCTGCTTAATATTTTTGTGTGAAACCATGATACATTTTTTCAGGGTTCTTTGAATAGAAAGTTCAAAAGTTATTTGAAATAAAAGTCTAATATTATAAATGTCACTTTTTTTATTTCATTTTGTCACTTTTGATGAATTAATGTGTCTTGGCTTAATTAAAGTTTTTTTTTTTTTTTTTTTTTTTTTTTNTAAATCATACTGAAACCCAAACTTTTGAGCGCTAGTGCACCCCTGTTAAAGATCTTGATTTGACCGTCCAGAGACTTTCTGTCCGACACATTCAACACTAGCAACAGTTATTAGTGATAAGGTGTTCTGAGAGTGTGAGGAACGTGATCAAAAGTGGCCAGACTCATTTGAAAACACTCACATTTTGACACGATTAGTCACATTCCTCCTCCATAATTACTAATCTAATCCTGAGATCGGTTGACCTTTTTGTGCGTCTATTTTTGTGCGTCTATTTTTGTGCTTCTACTGTGAAACAACAGAGCCCTCCATTAGGAAACAAACACTGTGTAAGATTTGTTGTGCCTTTTAGACCCTTTAATTCGGAATGTAATTCAAAACACTTTGATTTTCGATTAGAGGTGTACAACTTGCTCTGACTTCATAACTGACTTCATTATTATAAGTGATTCTGAAATTTGGTCATTGTTTTTCTTGATATAAAGTGATTCTGAAATTTGGTTGGTTCAATTCAATGAATTTGGTACAATTTATGATACTACTGAATAATTAAATGGTCAATAATTTCATAAATTGTAAAAGAAAAAGATTTAGCTGATTATTGATTACTGACTATAAAACATAAAACCAGCATTCACAGAATGAATGTTAGATAAAAAAAAAATAATAAAAAGTAATACTGCATGTACCTTGTTTACATTATCAACTATTAAAGTCGATAATCAATGAATGGCATTTTCATTGTTGAATTTGTTGCATCGCAAAACACCACTGCATTTTCATAGCATAGATGTTTGAAATGTTGTTTTAGAAGTTTAACCCTCTGGGGTCTGAGGATTTTTGGGGCCCTGGAGAAGTTTTGACATGCCCTGACATTTGTGCTTTTTTCAGTTGTTCATAAACATATAAATGACACAAGTGTCATTACACTGTATTCAGCACAAACTAGGCTACAATAATATGTGAGGAACATGTATGTACATGTTTGTGTTTTTGAAGGAATAACATTTATGCATGGTTATTGAAAAAACAAAAAACTTAAGTCACTGAAATAAGGCCTAAAAATATATATCAAATCTGTGTTCACAAGACTTCTGGGTATTGGAGGTTGTAGACTAGAGTTTTTGCTTCAGAATGAAGTAAAAATTATACTGCCTACTCATTCATTTATAACAATATATTGATTTAGTTTTTGTAAGACACTTTTTGTCAAAAAAACACGGTATGCGTGGAGGCGTGAGTCATCATGAATAATGGGTCATTTACACCTGAGAAGACAAAAGAATCGCATAATAATGACCTGAAATGACTTGCATATTAATGAGCTCTTTCAGACTGGTAGGCTGTGAAAAAAACCCTCTGTGATCATGCTGATAACAGGATTAATGTCCACTATGGACAAAAAAAAAACATGATTTTTGTGATCTCATGCATGCACGTATTATCGCACATGATGTGAAGAAAATGTTGTATAGCCCTATGTTAGATTACAGTACCAGTCAAAAGATTGGACACACTTATTTTTTTTAAAAAGTCTCAAGTCTCTAACCAAATAATGGTTTTCTATTTTAATATACTTTAAAATATAATGTATTTCTGTGTGGCAAAGCGTCTGAACATTCCTACCTCTATGACATTTCATATAGGCTACTATATTTGTTATATAGCCTAAATGTTAATGTGCATTTGACAAACTATACATCATTAAAAAGATCTAAGACTCAAGACCTTTAGACCTCAGAGTGTTAAAGACGATTAAAGCTCATCTCTTTGAGACACTCACTAAACGCCTTGTAAACTTTGATATGTTTGTGTTTTGGACAGTTGTTCTGAAACTCTTTTTGGCCAAGTTTCACTTAAAGGGTTAGTTCACCCAAAAATGAATTTCTGTCATTAATTACTCACCCTCATGTCGTTTCACACCCATAAGACCTTCGTTCATCTTCAGAACACAAATAAGATATTTTTGATAAAATCCGATGGGCTCAGTGAGGCCTCAATTGCCAGCAAGATAATTAACACTTTTAGTGCCCAGAAAGCTACTAAAAACATATTTAAAACGGTTCATGTTACTGCAGTTGTTTAACCTTAATGATATACGAGAATACTTTTTGTGCGGCAAAAAAAAAAGACTTTTCAACAATATCTAGTGATGGCTGGATTCAAAACACTGCTTCATGAAGTTTTTTTTGTCGCACAAAAAGTATTCTCGTCACTTCATAACATTAAGGTTAAACCACTGTAGTCACATGAACTGTTTTAAATATGTCTTTAGTACCTTTCTGGGCATTGAAAGTGTTAATTATCTTGCTGTCAATGCAGGCCTGTCTGAGCCCATCGGATTTTATCAAAAATATCTTAATTTGTGTTCTGAAGGTGAACGAAGGTCTTACAGGTGTGGAACGACATGAGGGTGAGTAATTAATGACAGAAATTTCATTTTTGAGTGAACTAACCCTTTAAAGCTGCAGTCTGTAAGTTTTGCCTCTTTGTCGCCATCTCTGTTCGAAACCTGCAATTGCAGTTATTTGCGGAATTATCATCTTTATGTGGGATGTGCCTCGGCACGGCTCCTCAGCGCGGATGAATCTAATGTTTTGAGGAGAATGTGTGGCTGTCAGTCACTACAGCAGTGTGGATACTGTTCTTTGGGATGTAATGACGCAATACTGTATGACGTGACATAATGATGCAAAAACGAACAGCAGAAACATACCAGTACCACTCGATTTAGAACACATTATTACAAGCTTACCATTGTGTATCAGGCTAAGATGAGGCGATAGTTTTGAACACAGGCTAGTTATGTACTTGCTCAATTTGATTTTGGATCATTTTTAACAAAAAAAGTTACAGACTGGAGCTTTAGGGTGATGATACACTGGACAACTTTTTGAGCAATGTTGCCGAGCTATTGTTCTTGGGTATTTTCCCATTGAGAATGGGAAACAAATTTCTATCTGGATACTTTAGATTGAAATTTGTTGGCCATTCTTAATGGGAAAATACCCAAGCAACACTGCCCGGCAACATTGCTCAAAAAGTTGCCCCATGTATCATCACTTGTAGTCTTTGCTCCAGGTTAACCCACGATTTTGAGAAGCATTAGCAAAACAAACACTGCTGCTTTTCACGCAAAATACATAATTACCCATTATATATTGCCATACAGCCTGGTTCATTGGTCCTTTGGGTCGAATTGCTTTCTCCCCACAAGTGAACCGCTCAAGTTTTTCAAGCAGGCCTAGACCACCTCGTTCAGGTGATCTCGTACAGATTGTTTTTGTACAGATCCAAATGTGATTGCCATGTTCATATATGCCAGAATTAACCAAAAACATACCAGGTTTCGACACAAACACTCCAAACTAGCAAGGTGTGAAAATGCCTAGACACACTATCATACATGTTGACCTTTAATTAAAAACATAAATTTAACTCTTGAACATTTTAATCACATTTTCTATATTCTTATAGCAATATTATACTCCTCATACATATGTAAGCTTTTGATCCAGACAGGAAAATTACCTAACATACATCTGTAGGGGTGTAATTCTTTTGTCTGTGGAAATATTAGTGAATGCAGAATGAGTCATTAAGAAAGCGTAATATTCATTGGTTGATTCTGTCATTGAAATGTTTGTGTTTCAGTAAAGGGAGGGTATCACCGGTAAATTCCACTTTGTGTTTTAAATCTGTTGTGTGTGTTTTTGTTCTTTCTTTGTTACTGTTTCTGGGGTGTGTTATTTAGTTTCACCCCGCACAAACCCCCAAGAATACGCTCTGTTGAGGGACTATCCCATCAGAAGACAGTTTCCCTTCTACAGAGCTTCTCTCACTTTCTCTTTCTGTACTTTCAGGTTCTGATTTTCCTTTACCACAGTCTGGAACAAAAATATCCTAGCCAAGATCAATATTTTTCTTAATTTAGATTAAAGTGTTGTATGAATGAAACAGTAATAGTGATTGACGTCTTCTCTCACCACAATTTGTTTTTTGTTCGATTTGTAGTGAATACCCTTGACACCTGCTGACACCTCAGTTTATAAAACAATCGGACATGTGCAAAAGGGAATCATAACCATTCAGAAATCTTTCCCTGGCCTCTGGCTGCCACTTTTCTTGCATTTTAAATATTTCTGACCACTTAAGTAACTGTCAAGGCTATTCCCATCACCCGATCTAACGTCCCCTACTTTCCTTGCGTCTCTTATAGCTTCTGCTTAATCTTTCCTTTTCTCTATCTTCCCTCTTTCAAAAAGTTCTACCAAATAATCTCTCCCTTTCCTCTGTCCCATCTTTTTCCTCCTCCTTTTGCATTCCCTTTCCCTATCTTCTTTCTTGACCCCTACTACCAATGCCAACAGTCCCTCATGTGCTACTCAGCCACCTGAACAGCGAATCAGGTACCTGGAGATCAGCCAGCACCTTAAGCTGCACCTAAGCCTGTCATCTCAACCTCCCGTGCTTCCTGTCCTCACTGTCTGTCTGTCCGTCCCAATCACGTGCATACAGATGTCTTTGTCTCTGCATCATGATGTTTGAAGCATGGTAAATGGACATATATGGGTTTGTTGTCAATGTTTGTATATGATTATAAGCTGTCTGAGAGAATGTGTTTGTGCACACTGTCCACAATCAACAGACATCTTATGTTCTTTTATGATTCTTCTAGGAACATGCCTTTACTTTGCATGCCATTCTGCATTGTCTGAAGTTTACTATTCATTTTGCTGCAACGGTACAAATGAATTTGAGCTTGATCCTGACACGAGGATTCTCTTTCCTTCGTGGGAGAATAATGACTGCAGTGTCCAAACAGTGGTTGTGTTGCCTCAAGTTTCTGAGATTTATAGAGTGCTGCAGGAATGAGTCCTAAAACCTGTTTTTTTGAATAGGTTTTTGGTTCAATGCTTGAAATAAGGTCTGAAGTTAATGCTAGCTATAGAGATTTTCACATTTTATTCTATGACGTAAAATACACCAGTAATAGCCCACTTGTGATTCTCTTAAAGGATTAGTTCACTTCAGAAGTAAAATCGCACACAACCTTTCCAACACGATTACGTAATGCTTGAAGTCGTGGGCACGCATTGCAGAGCTAGTGCAAGATGAGCATTTGTGGTTAAAAAGTATATAAATTGTTTATTTTTAGAAAATGACAGATTGTTTCACTAGATTAGACCCTTATTCCTCATCTGGGATCGTGTAGAGCCCTTTAAGGCTGCATTGAAACTGCAATTTGGACCTTCAAACCGTTGAACCCTGTTGAAGTCCACTATATGGAGAAAAAATATACTCGCACTCTTGCAAACTATTCCAACACAAAATTTTCAACTTGTCGATTTTTTTGCCGATATTTTTACTTATGGGGATTGTATTTAGGCTTCAAAATCGATAAAAGTTGTGTTCGTCTGTGAAGATTATCCTCATGAACGGGTCACAGATCCTATTTTCTGCAATGATTCAAAATCTAATGGAAAATTCTAGTTGAGGGAACCATTGTGATTGGAAGTTCCTGGTTGGCCAATAAAGATGTGTCATCTTTGCAGCACTCTATTTAGACCATGTGTTCAGAAGAGGCGTTGTTCTTAGGGTGTCTGAATCCCAATTTGCAAACTATTCATCCTGTATAATATATGAGAACTTTGTTCTGAATCGTAGTTTATTAAAAAGTAGGAAGTCAAAGTCTTACTGATGAGCTTTTGAGATTTTCATGTCCATAAGGTGTACATAAAAAACATACAGTGTGATTACAGTAGTCTGATTCATAAACAACTTGTTTATTTAACAACCCAAAATAAAACTACTCTTATGAGCTAGTTCTTTGAAAACTTGTTATTTTTAACTATTTATTAAATCGGTTTGAAACACTGCCACAGAGAGAATTTTTTTCATGCTGTATTTAATAGGGGTGTGACGAGATCTCATGCCATGTGATCACGTGAGATTAAAACGTATGTGAAAAGCTGTCTCACGATATTGCCATGATGGAGTGTGAGGGTGAAATTAGGATAGAATATGCCACCACTACATTTACATTACGCCTCCACTGTCATTTTGCTTTTTATAGAAATAAACACCATTTAATTCAGTTGGATAACAGTCACTTCAATTCCATCAAGCTCATCTAACACGAGCTGCAGTCGTACATAGTTCATTGATAGAGTAGTGACTGGCAAAACAATGGCGGAGGATTCGTTGCACAACAGAGCCTAAGCTTCTGACAAATGTCTGATCTTATAGAATGTGTGCTCAACACCAGCGCGCCCTATTCAGAGTACGCGCGACAGCGAAAGTTAAATGTGAGCATGCATTCAAACGCCATTTCAATACCCCGCATTTTGAAAGTGGCTCCCTGATGCATGCAAATATATCCCAATATGAAAGCTATCTTAGGCTTGGATGTGTAGCTGTAACCATCTTTAAGCTCTGTATCATGCTTGAAGAAAAATTTGGTCTCCTATTTGCACTTTGAGTATTGGGGGAGTACTTTGATTATGGTTGCACTTAAAGGGTTAGTTCACCCAAAAATGAAAATAATGTAATTTTCTACTCGCCTTCATGTCGTTCCACACCCGTAAGACATTTGTTCATCTTTGGAACACAAATTAAGATATTTTTGATGAAATCCGATGGCGCGGTGAGGCCTGCGTTGACAGCAAGACAATTAACACTTTCAGATGCCCAGAAAGCTACTAAAGACGTATTTAAAACAGTTCATGTGACTACAGTGGTTCAACCTTAATGTTATGAAGCGACGAGAATACTTTTTGTGCAGCAAAAAAACAAAATAATGACTTTATTCAACAATATCTAGTGATGGGCGATTTCAAAACACTGCTTCATGAAGCTTCGAAGCTTTATAAATCTTTTGTTTCGAATCATTGGTTCGAAGAGTGTATCAAACTGCCAAAGTCACGCCCCCCAGTGGTGAACCATTGAAATTTTGAAACGCTTATGATGTAACGAAGCCTCGTTTACTGAAATCATGTGACTTTGGCAGTTTGATTCACGCTCCGAACCACTGATTTGAAACAAATGATTTGTAAAGCTTCGTTCTCATGAACTCCGCCTCCTGTCTCGTCTCGTGAGCTAACTGTCTCGTCACACCCCTAGTATTTCATCAAAATGCACAATAATAAATTAAATATACCCAAATGAATCAGAATTTAATTTAATCTGTTTCGAAACCCAGTCCTACTCCCATTTCACTTTCCTGCTACAAATATCTGTAAAAGGTGTATGTCCCTTCAGAAGTATATAAATTGGGATTCATCTTACTATCCTCATTAACCATCATTTCAGATTGTCACAGTATCTCAATCAGTCCAGCGTTAGTTGAGCAGTGTGCAGATGTGCAGGGGTTCACTCACTCTGAGGAGACTCATTATTCTCCCCTTCCTGGATCTCCATATGTTTGGATCCGAGTGCAAAACTGACTTTCCTGTGAAGCACATGCCCCTCACTCGGGATCCTCCAACAGTCATGCAGCAGCATTAGTCTGTACATGTTTTCAGCTCTGTTCGATTTCTCTCTTCTCTCTCTCAGTGCCCACTGCCAGTATGACCCGATTGGCACGACCTCGCACTCACTCTGCCTCCAGCATGGGCTCAGCGGACGGCTCGCGCAGCCGCGCACATACCAGTTCACAGATGGAGGGCGCCACTGGCGGCCCAGTCCTCGACAACCAGACCAGACCACAAACCATGGAGGTGTCCTGCTAAAGCACCCAGAACCAAGCCACCATTTCACCTGGGATCATTCGCGTGTTGCCCTTCTGCACCTCAGACCGCTTTCTGTCCGATTCGGGTTTTTTCCCCACTCTGTCTTGTCTTTCGTTCTTTGTCTACTTGTTCCCTTGTGGCCAGAGAGGAAGTAGACAAAGAAAGAAAGTGGGTCTAATGAAGGGATGCATTGTTTGATGTCAAGTAATCAATGTATTTTAACATATTGGAATATTTCTTCACTGCATGGACGCACACTAACTTTTTTTGCTGATGTTTTTACCTTGATCTTGATTGGCTTACTACTTTATTACACCGTTCTTTTATATTTGTCATCCTTCAGAGATTGATTTCCACTCTCGATATGCTTCTTGTGTGTATACTTTGCTGGTGGCTGTTGTATATTGAACATTCAGAGGGTATTCTCGTCTGTAGCGGGAGAGTTTTTGTTCCCTCTCTTGCTCTCTTTAAGGTCTTCCTGCCCCTTGTATTTACTATAGAGATGACCAAACCACTTCACTTCCTCTTTGTAGACTGATTTCTGGCTTTTAGACGGTCTCTACTTCTCTCACCATATGGCAGCAGCTATTACGGTTTGATTTTGATTGACGTTCTGCTAGTTGTAGTGTTTCGAAAAATCTACTGATTAGCATGCCCCTATTTGATGAGTACAATAGACATTTATATTAGTATTAATTATGTTTAGATCTTTCTGCAATGGTTAATTCAGTTCGATTGAATGACTGATTCTGTTTACATGAGTTTTAGACTAGAAGCCCCTTAATAGCGAAGACTTTGCTTAGTTTTGCACACAAGTTCATGTACAATATTTTTCACAGTCTGTGCTTGGGAGATCAGCTACACCAAAACAAGCCAATAGCTGAAGCGAAGATCTGTAGCTCGTTCAAAGAACAGTTATATTTACCATAAAGGGCATCTAGAGGTGTAAAACAGCATGGTTCCTCTAAATGCACTCTTGCTGGCTTTTGGTCAAAATTCTCCATTCCTTCTGTACAGTGGGCTGATATCCCAATAACCTCATATTGTTTTGACTACTCCGTTAGTTTCTGAAGTGTTATTGTTATTGGTCTTTATCCTTTTTATTTCAATGGATGGCAATTCCCTGTTGATTGCTGATTGTACCGCTGCCTTGAGTGGGTTTGTAATGATGCGTTGTGGTTTGTCCTCCAAGCATTTAGGGGGCGTTGTACTGCATACTGTCTGCTGAGTATATCGATTTGTACGAATATTGAAATAAAGTAGTTGTACATAAAACTTGTATGTTTCTTTTTTTTTATTCATTGCTGCTATTAGTTTTTTTTATTTATTTTTTTAAACAGTTTCTAGGACACATTTCTCAATACTTGGGTCACTTTTTCTCTTCACACAATTCCCCTTGCCAACTTTCAGCTTGGCACAGCAATACATTTCACATTCAAAATGCACTAAAAATACCATGTCTCGAATTAAATCATTCTTTCAGAACATTAGCAAACCTAAAAACAATAGCAACAAGTAGCGTTATATATATTTTTTTCTTACAATTTTTTTTATAAAACAAGAATGACTCTCTACTGCTTAGAATTCACTACAGTAAATGTGACATGGTCCATTACAGTACAAAATTACTCTTAAGTTGTTCCCATTTTGTATAGATGGTAATGAAATTGAAAGGCAAACATTTTGAACATTTCATTATGGTATTACTGTAGAAATGTAGAAAATGGATGTCTTGTTCAGTTTTGTAATATGTAGCTTTTGAAATTAACCCTAGAATGCATGAACCAAAAAAACTGCACACGTGTAAAGGGGGTCAGAATGACCCGTATTGGAGTTAACGGTATGTGCACCGTGTGCAGAATTATTAGGCAAGTTGATATTTTTTTTCTTTTTTTCCAAGCACATTTTTACAAATTCCAAACCACATCAATCTTAATAACAACTATTCATTTTGTATTTAATCATTTATAAGTGATTATATAATTGTTCATGAGGGCTGGAAGTGAAAAACGCCTTACATTTAGGTGTGCAAAATTATTAGACACGTTTTCTTTTACAGGTAAAATGAGCCCAAAAAGAGATTTAACTCAGACTGAAAAGTCGAAAATTATTAAATGCTCATGAGAAAGATGAAATACTAGAAATTGCAAAGTTAAGGCATGACCATTGGACTGTGAAATGCTCATTGGGTCAGCACGGTCAAACAAAAACAGGTGGAGAAGAAAAGACACATGTTAACTGCAAGAGAATTAAGAATTAAGGTGAAGAATTAAGTGTGAAACCATCAGGAAGCCTTTAGGTCAAGGTCAAGTTTATTTATATAGCCCTTTGAAACAACATAAATGCTGACCAAAGTGCTGCACAACATACAAGACAAAACATCCTCATACAATACAATTTAAACACTAATAAAATATATCGAAAGAAACCAAAACAAAATTAATAAAATTAAGACAAAACATCATGTAATATAAAACAATATATAAAATGAAAATTAATATCAAATTAAGCATATCCCTGAGAAAAAAAAGTATGTTTTAAGAGAAGATTTAAATGTAGATAGAGTAGGGGATAGTGTAATAGACAAAGGTAGGGAATTCCAGAGCTTAGGACCAAGAACTGGGAAAGCTCTGTCACCTTTGGATTTAAGTCCGTAATCTGGCAGTAAGATGTGGGAGTTCATTTTTAGTCCATCTACTATCCTGAAAAGTCCGTCTTGCAGATATGGAATAAAAATGACCTGACACGTTGCACTTCTGGAGACTCCAGGTCGGTTGCGGTTCTGGAAAATGGTGGCGCTGGAGACTAAAGGGTTCCTGATGGTTTCGCACTTAATTCTTCACCTTAATTCTCTTGCAGTTAACATGTGTCTTTTCTTCTCCACCTGTTTTTGTCTGACCCAATGAGCATTTCACTGTCCAATGGTCATGCCTTAACTTTGCAATTTCTAGTATTTCATCTTTCTCATGAGCATTTAATAATTTTTGACTTTTCAGTCTGAGTTAAATCTCTTTTTTGGCTCATTTTACCTGTAAAAGAAAACCTGCCTAATAATTTTGCACACCTGAATGTAAGGAGTTTTTCACTTCCAGCCTTCATGAACAATTATATATAACGTATAAATTATTAAATACAAAATTAATAGTAGTTATTAAGATTGATGTGGTTTGGAATTGGTAAAATGTACATGGAAAAAAAAAATATGATCAGAAAATCAACTTGACTAATAATTCTGCACACGGTGTATGTGTATATACATGCGTGTGTATATTAATACATACAGTATCTAAGTGAGTACACCCCTCAAATTTTTTGTAAATATTTTATTATATGTGACAACACTGAAAGTGTACAGCTTGTATAACAGTGTGAATTTGCTGTCTCCTCAAAATAACTCAGCACACAGCTATTAATGTCTAAACCGCTGGCCACAAAAGTGAGTACCCTAAGAGAAAATGTCCAAATTGGGCCCAATTAGCCATTTTCTCTCCCCAGTGTCATGTGACTCCTCAGTGTTACAAGGTCGCAGGTGTGTTCAATTTGGTGTTATCGCTCTCACTCTCTCATACTGGTCACTGGAAGTTCAACATGGCACCTCATGGCAAAGAACTCTCTGAGGATCTGAAAAAAAGAATTGTTGCTCTACATAAAGATGGCGTAGGCTTTTAAGAAGATTGCCCTGAAAATGATATGATAACGTGATAACGACCCCAAACACACCTCCAAGACAACCACTGCCTTGCTAAAGAAGCTGAGGGTAAAGGTGATGGACTGGCCAAGCATGTCTCCAGACCTAAACCCTATTGAGCATCTGTGGGGCATCCTCAAATGGAAGGTGGAGGAGCGCAAGGTCTCTAACATCCACCAGCTCCGTGATGTCGTCATGGAGGAGTGGAAGAGGACTCCAGTGGCAACCTGTGAAGCTCTGGGGAACTCCATGCCCAAGAGGGTTAAGGCAGTGCTGGAAAATAATGGTGGCCACACAAAATATTGACACTTTGGGCCCAATTTGGACATTTTCACTTAGGGGTGTACTCACTTTTGTGGCCAGCAGTTTAGACATTAATGGCTGTGTGTTGAGTTATTTTGAGGGGACAGCAAATTTACACTGTTATACAAGCTGTACACTCACTACTTTACACTGTAGCAAAGTGTCATTTCTTCAGTGTTGTCACATGAAAAGATATAATAAAATATTTACAAAAATGTGAGGGGTGTACTCACTTCTGTTAGATACTGTATATGTATATTTGTGTTTTATTAATGAAATTAAAATAATTGATACACAAATGTTTTAATATAACAAACTACATCTATTTGTCCACTTTCCTTGTGTGTATATATGCATTACAAAAGATGAAATGTATTCTAAGGCAAACTCTAAACTAATTTAGATCTATTGCGGAGTATGTTCAAGTCTGAACCTTCACTCCCCATATTTCTCACAGAACATGTGAAAATGATCTTTTCAGAGACATAACATTTGCACCTTTCTAAACATACGTAACTTTTGGGCAGAGTTTACACCTCTTCCTTTGTTTGGACCTTCAGCTGTCCTTTCCTATGGATAGTAAAGTGTCCAATGGATGTGAACTTCAGAATTGTGGCAGGAGGTCATCCGGGTACTTTTTTGCCTACTGTTTTACTGTGAATTCATACATACGACTTATTTCACATGCTGCATTTCCTCTACTATATAGTAGGGAGATGTGCGTATTCAGACACAGCAAAAAAGTCACAACAGGTCTTTCAGTAATCTGTAAAGTTAAGTAAATATTATTATTGACAAAAATATTTCCAAAAATAGTGTTCGGTCAAAATTCCATAAGAAAAAATACGGGTCAATTTGACCCCCTTTATGCATTCTTGGGGTGGTGATGCAAAAATAAAAATAAAAATCCCATCCTATGAACAAGAAATATGAAAATGACTTTAATAAGGGTCAGAAACAAGTTTTTTGAAGAATTCATGGAATATCAAAATAATAAATGTTTTAATTGATAAAATATTTAAAAAATCACAGCATGCCGGTTCAATTTGACCCCCTTTATGCACTCTAGAGTTAAGTTTAACAGTTTTGAAAAATTATCTAAACATGCAAATTGGCCTGTAGGTGCATAGAGATTTGGCAGTGGTTGTGTCTAAGTGAGAAAAGAATTCATGTAATTTGAAAATAGTAGTCACTGAATGCATTTTGTGCCAAAGCAATAATAAATTATCCACAGTTTAGCCCACATTGACTGCTGTTGTGATCACTGTGTGAAGAGTTTTAGAAAAGTGAATATATTTTACATTTGGCAGACGCTTTTATCCAAAGCGACTTACATTGCATTATAACTATACATTTGTATCTGAGTATGTGCAATCCCTGGGATCGAACCCATGACCTTGGCATTGCTAGTGCCATGCTCTAACCACTGAGCTACAGGAAAGCTATATTCTTGTGTGTTCTGCAGAAGAAAGTAAGTTTGGATCAACCTAAGTAAATTACACAATTTACATTTTGGTGTACCTTTGAGGAGCTGGGAAAGTGTAGAAAATGGTCAAGCAAAACAATATTTTTGGGGCAATAAAACATTGACTAACATTATAGTTAGGAAAAGCTAAGTATGATGTGACCCAAATCTCTTCAAAGTGCCCCTTCATGCACTGAGTAACCAGATGCTCAAATGCACTTCTGTGCATGACCCATCTCAGCCAAACTTTTTCTGTCAGCTCAGCCAGCTGTGAAAGTTTTCCGATCACAAGCTAGACTGGTTTATTGATTGCATGTGGTCAAAGACGACACATTTAGAAGCTATTTTTAGAAACTGTGGCATACACACTTCAAGTACAACATTGACCACAGCAGAAAGGATCTGTCGATAACAGATCTGTGCTGAGTGTTCTTTCCATCTGATGTGCACAATCGCACAGCTTGTGTACCTTTTCACTCACCGTATAGATTTGCTGATTTGCCTCTCCTCTGAAATTAGAGTGCATTGAACTTTTTGTAACCAGGTAGGATGACATCCCACTACAACTTTAATGAACTCACTCCACTTGTCATGGGAATTTGCATCGGAACATCTTCTGCCGCATAATTAACTACTCAACATTTAGTGTGAAGTGATGCAAGTCTGAATCTAACATGTTATGAGTACAGATGGCATTGCAATTCGGAAATTCATAGAAAGTTCAGTTTAAATGTATTTATTTTTTCCCAGCTGGGGTTTAAAATGTGCAAATGATCAGTCATTTGTAGCAATACTTGCATCTATGATGATCTGGAGTCATTTAGTTTCCATGGCAGTTACTGCTATGGCAATTGGTTTCGGTGCATTTGGGAATATTGAAATTAATACGTGCAGAAAGTATCACCAGAGAATTTCGAAACCTCTTTAAATTTAGTAAGCCGCTTCCATCGGCATCTGTATTGCTTCATCAATTAGCCCATGACGTCATGATATTCAAAACCTTTCCCTCCACCAACATCTGTGTTGTGTATTAGTACGGCTCAAACATGATCAAAACATCTTTCTAGTCTGTTCTCGCTGTCAGACATCTGTGCGTCAGCAAAGGAGTGACAGTTAGACCTGTTCGTCACAGGAAACTGCAAGTAGTAAATAAGTCTGCCTACCTCAGTGTGCTTGCTAAAACACTGAGACAACCACAGCAGCATCCTACACCTGAAACTCAACTACTGCCTCTCGGGTTCAAGGAAACTAGCCTCTGATCTGTGCGAAAATCACTCGAAATAGTTTTCTCACTCCGCTATCTCAGTTTTCAGACCTTTTGCATGCGTTCATAAACAGATGTGCAGGTGAAGGAGTTCTGTTTGCTTGTAAAGGAAGGATTGTCATCAAAGTTAGCCTGAAGACCATGAGGTGAGTGAGATACTTTCAGTCTGTTTAATGTCTTTGTTGAGTGCTGTGAACTTTTATTCATTTAGCTTGTTTATCCAAAGCGCCTTACATGAATTCAGAATCATATGATGGTTAAAAGTGACATTAGTTAAAATGCCATTTTTGTTTGGAAGAAAGTCTTGCCATTTTTTAAAAATAATAATAAGCGCTTTGTGATCGGTCTAAAAGAATGTCTGTGTTCATAAAGTTAACACGAGAAGCTCGAACTTCAAAGTCATAATCTTGAATCTGAAATCAAAGTCAGGATCATCTTGAAAAGTGTGCGCTCGCACAGACGCCTTGCTTCAAAGGCATTTCAAAGAAATGTGCGGGTTTGTGTGCCATTTTGAAGTCAGTGTCATTTGTTTGGTATGATACTTTCTAAAGTTTCAGACTTGAAAACTCTTAAAAGTCATATTAAATGGCTTAAATTCTGATAAAAATGACTCTGTATTGCCGCGACAGGAAGTTAGTAACCTTGTTCTAATCTTTGACTAAATCTTTATCGCCATACCCCATGAGATATAATGTTAAATATTATTCAAAAATATAGATTGACATGACTTTTAGCTGTTGGTTGTTGTTTGTTTGTATGTACTCCAGTATAGCTGTGTTGGTATGTAGCACATGTAATCAGTTACGCATGTGTTATTTCGGTGCCCAGGGTATGAGGTCTGTAATTTGGACCTGGAGACCTTGATGACCTAGTGAGACCCATCTGTGGTACCAGGTGACCATCTGCTCGGTAATATCATATAGCTGTGGGGCCGGTGACACTGCATTACAATATGATAAAGAAGAATACCCCTCAAAGATTACTGATGAATGTTAATACAACATTAGACATATGTTGAAATCAAAGTGACATTGTGCATTCATTACAGTTTTTAATAGCAGGAATTGAACTATTGGCAATTACAGTGTTATTACAATGTAATAACATGTAATAAGACTACAGGATGTAGAAATACTGGAAGAGGAATATTTATGTGTTGATGGTATTTTAGCATCACGCATAAATGTTCTTTGAGGTTGTTTTGATCATCAGACCGTCCGGTTCATTTCCTTCAAATGATTTACAGTGATCTTTTTTCACACCATGTGGGAAGGCATGTGGAAGATTGTACCTCAGCACTTTACTGTCGCTTGATAATATTATAAGAGTCATATTAAGAGAATGAGTCATGTTATATTATGATTTTAACTCAGCCAGTGATATTTTACCTGGAATTTGCATACTGAATCATTTTAATCTGTTGGATTTGCTGTATAGGTTTCACATAGGTTGCATAAACAAATGCTTCTTGCACCATTGTGATGTAACTGAGCATGACAGAAAATAGTAGAATGTTCTCAGCACTGCACCAGATCTATTTTTAGAACGGCCTCCCCTTTTTCTTTTCTTTTTTTGTTGGTCCAAGTAAAAAAAAAGTGAGTGATAGTGAAAGTGCGGATGGAAAGTTTTTTTTTATCAAAGTACACAAGTGGTTTGTCGACATCCTTCCTCCTTACGGTCAAAGCCTGACATAAGGATGCCATGGCCTGATAAAATTGTACATCAGATTTGTTATGTGTGCGCGTATGTTTTGGGGGGTACTTTTTTTTATGAATATCAAAAATCAATACACATAAGTCAGTACTAAAAAAAATCTCGCTCTTCTGTCCTAAGATTGTGGTTCCCATCAGCATTGTGCACCTAAACACTCCAGAGTAGCATGGGCAGTCGGCCCAGTAAAGACCGGCACGGATCCAGCGCACATGCTGTTCTCTTGGACACGGAGGAAAGAGCCGACTCACTGTCCATGGGTGAGTTCAGCACTGCAGTACACACTTTATATGTGCATGAGGTCCCACTCATGTCAGAACTGAAATAGCTCTAAATGTAAATAAGTGCAATATAGTGTAGAACGGAAGCTTAGATGTTTTAACAAGTGAAGTTTTGGTAACTTGCAACTACAGCATTTAGTGGGGCTTTACATGTATGCATACTTTAGGTTGAGGATTTTCTGTGCGCTACTTGTCCCACACCGTTATCAATGATAGGCTTGAAAAAGAAAAACATCCTGTTAAATTTATGGTAAAAACTGAGAGCTGTGGTTGCCAAAAATACACGGTAAAAAATGACAATGTTTCAGGTATTACAGGATGACAGCTGTATATTCCATTAACTGATGTAATATTAATACTTTAGTCTACCTGAACTACAAAAATATGATTTGTATATTCTGATAACTACCATAATAATACAGGTGTTCAAATATAGCACAGAACACCCTAAACTTCATTACCGATAACAAAAATAAAAACGAATGCTATATAAATGAAATATTATCAAATGTGATGCACTGGTTTATTATCATTAACTAAAACTAAAATAATAAATAAAATAAAAAATTAATTACTTGAAATAAAATGCACATTAACTGAAATAAAATAAATTATCATTAACTAAAACTAAAACCATATAAAACATTTTCATTACTTGAAATAAAATGCACATTAACTGAAATAATATAAAATAAAATATTAAAAGACTTATTTTATTTCTGATAGTTGCCAAAGCAACATTTCTCATTTTTGTTTAGTTTAAGTTGAAGTACCAAAATAACTCGAACTAAATAAACAAAACAAAAAAACCTAAAACTTACTACAGACAACTAAAAAACACAATAAAAATTACAAAAACACAACAAAATTACTATAAAACTTTACATTTAGAATGAAAACCAATATATAAAAATGAAGTTTAATTCAAAATATTAACAAAAACTATAATAGTATTTCAATGGTACTAAACTAACATCACACAGGGACTTCTGGGAAAGCATTTTAATTATTTTCCACCATAAATTGCATCATATTTTTACTTACAAAATACATTTTATAATGGCAAATTTATTGTGATATGCTGATTTAAATGTATTATATAAAAAAGTATGGTAATTTATGCTTTTTACTTCCAAAAAAACAGAAAAATTGCATATAATATGATGTTAAACAACTTTTCACTTTAAATATCAGGGTAGCTTTAACTGGTTTTTACTGTAGCATTTTTTTTTTTTTGTAGAATCTTTTTCTTTAAAAATGGCTACCATTTTTGAATCATGTTGTGCTTTTATAATGTGAGCAGATTAACAAGACTAAAGGTGATGTTTTGTTCTGTGTGCAGACAGCGGTAGATGCGTGGTGGTGTCCCTGTACGACTATCCGTCGAGAGGTCCGGGAGACTGTACCATCAGAGTGGGGGAGAGGCTCAACATTTTGTCAGAGTAAGTGTGCTGCTGCACAACGTTGCATCGTTACATTAAGAGCCTCATCAGTATGAGAATCTGATGTTATAATGTGTGTTACAGTGAGGGAGAGTGGTGGAAAGTAAGTTCGTCAGCCACAGGAAATGAGAGCTACATCCCGAGCAATTACACTGCCAAAGTGTACAACAGGTGAGCTGAACTCACACAAGCTTCATGACATCATCACACCGATGGTCAGGTGGTCTGATCTAGCGTGTTCCATGTGTGAGGCGGTGATGATATCAGCTGTAGTTTCTGTAGTGGGGTTAACGTTGTGTGGGGTGCAGAGTGGGCACAGCTGGATACAGTGTGTGATCTGATTATCAGTTTGGGGACGCACTGTACCCACAGTGACCCTGCTGATCACTCGCTTACTCACATGATGCGAGTCTCAACCTACTGCTTTTTCCTTCTGCTCTGCTCTTTTGATTTTGTCATCACACTCATCAATCATCTGTGTGTGTGTGTGTGTTTTCGTGCAGGTGGCAGTTTGTGGGTCTCAGCAAACAGAAAGCAGAGGAACTGCTGATGCTCCCTCATAATCAGCCCGGCTCCTTCCTTATCAGAGAGAGCGAGACCTTCCCAGGTACATACACACTGCTAGTTTTATTAATATCCTTCAATTTCCTATGATACATATGATTTTCATCTTACTGACGATCAAACGACAGATTTTTATTTTTTTAACTTATCGACACATTGACTTGGGAGGGCTATTTTGACTTGAGCCAGTTAGTAACCACCCAGAACACTATATAAACACTCTAGCAACCACCAGGAGCACCCAAACAACCACATACCAACATGTTAAATACCATTCTGAATACCTGAGAAACTACATCCTATTGTCGTGACAGTGATGAACTCGCATTTTTTCTTCCAAAGTTAATATGTAAAAGGTGCTGTTTTGAAAATGTAAACTCTAGGTTTGTATCAATTGATAATATTTGAATTTTTCCTCCAGGTAACCACACTCTGTCAGTGCGTAAGAGCAGCTCGCAGGAGCGCGCTTCAGTCAAACACTACCGTATCAGCTGCATCGAGAACGGATGGGTCTATATCTCTCCTGGACTCACCTTCAGGACCCTCGCAGACCTGGTTGCACACTATTCAGGTACACACAAACATAGACTCATAGATACAGCCATTAGGTCGTGTGTCCACCAAAGTGTTTTTTTTCACAAGGCTAGCATATTTTTTCAATTGTTTTCAATGGGAACACCGTCAGCAGCATGACAAGGCGCCGAATGTCTATTTCACGCTGGGCGCTCTGCGCTTTTTACCTGTCGCCGAAAGTTGAAGAATGTTCAACTTTAGGTAAAACACAGCACTCATCACTGTCACTTTTTACCCAGCCGTCCAATCAGTGTGGAGGAGGGGTGGGACAAATACCACACCGACCAACCGCCACATTCTGCTTGTATAACAAAAACGATCGACAACGGTTTTCCCGCGGAATTGGGCTACTTTTTACACTGTTGCCGTGGGTTGTGTTTTTAAACCACGGGTTGAAGCTACCCCCCACCCCCCGAACGCAATTTATTTTTTGTGCCCGGAATGCGATTTTTAGCCACCGGAACTCAATTTTCACCCCCCAGATCACAATGTTTTTACCCCCCAGAACACAATTTTTACTTCCCAGAATGCATATTTTAGCCACCGGAGCTAAATCTTTATCCCCCAGATACCAATTTTTTTACCCCCTCGAAACTTAATTTTTACCCAACAGATCGCAATGTTTTTACCCCCAGGAACACAATTTTACTTCGCAGAATGTGATTTTTACCTGGGGAACCCCAACCCTGGTTTTACTACAAATAAAACCAAAAAAAAAAAAAAAACATGGCTATTGTAGTTAAACCTTAGGAACCACAAATTAACCATGGTTTTGCTACACTAACCATAAATCATGGTATTTGTCTTAAAGCTGTGGTTATATAAATTGTAATCCTCCAAAAAAACATGGTTTAACTACACTTTTACTATAACATACCCATGGTTAATTTTCGTAAGGGTTGGGCTTGTTTTGGCCGTGTTTGGGTGGGTTTTGAATAGCAATTGGGCTGATTTCGTTACGCAAACCTGGCAACCTTGAAGCTCGTCTCTTCATCCCTTCATCCAAAACTAGTGCCAGTGCGAGTATGTTACATTGTGTCGACATTTTTATATTCAGAAACAAACTATTTGCGAAATCAGATACTATTAACAGTTCCGCGGTTATTCCGTATCATCGCACATATAGTGTCTCAACTGATTAAAACACCGCGACGCCAAAATGCTCTCAAGCGCCCACAGCAAGCCATTTTCATCTGGCTAAAAATGCTTAGGTGGACACGTGGCCTGATTCTGTGTGGCATTGCCAGGCTTGTGGTTAATACTGATGTGACATATGATACAAGACTTGGTGGTGCACTAAGAGCTGAGAAAATCTTTAAATTTTGTAGACTCACATGGGAAGTGGTCTCCAGTCATGTCAGTGCCTATAAAAAGATTTTATTCTACATAAGGCCTCAAGGTGACTGACGTTTTAAAATCACATGACCTGCTAGTTCGATTTATCTCTGTAATCCCCTATTATGTGACACTTTCAGTGGAGGAATAAATTGTGGGTGACAAAAATGGCTGTGAACAGGGAAATTCTACAGCTAACAAACAAATGAATGCTGCTTCACCCATGCTGATAGGTGTCTAGTCAAAGTCAACTGTTGTATCGGTCAGAAACCGAACAAATAAATTGGATTACGTATTGCACCTTAAATAGTCCTGGCAACCACCCAAAACACTTTGGCAACCACACAGTATATATAATATATACATTTATGTAAGTGGTGTGGCCAGAGTTTAAATATGTGATCTTTGCCTCAGAAGTATCGGACGGGTTATGCTGTACTCTGGGGGAGCCGTGCTTCATCATTGGATCCAACAACGTTCCCGTTGTAACTGGCCCACCTCCGGTTGCCGTGAAGAGGCCCACTATAAACTGGAAAGATGTGAACAGGTGCGTCAAACACATCATAATCAGTCACAAATGAAATGCCTTGAATGACACACTAGGAATATCATCTAAACAATGAACCTTCAAAACCTAGTAGAGCAGTTTCTAAACTAACTCTCTTCACAGCTCCATGATCTTCGGACAGAGTAAAGAGGGTGCGGAGGAGTCTCTGGTGAGCGAAGGACTGAAGGAGGCCATTAACTCGTACCTCTACATGACGGAGGAATGCGAGGACTGCTGTCAGCTCTGGGAAACATGAGGAAGACTGTGGAGAGACTTGGAGGACGAGTGTTTGAATGACTTTGGGCTCTCGATGCTGTCTGTGATCTGGGATGACGCACTTTCGTACATATAGAAACAGACCCAGAAACGAAAAATAACCCAAAACTACATCTAAGCGTCTATTTTCATTCGTGTATTTCTTTGAAGAGATGCGTAAAAATTGTTTAAGAACGAAAGCGGCGTCGGATGAAGCTCCCGGCCGAGCGCATTGACTCATTGCTGTTCTTCCAGAGTGGGTGCTGGAGACAAAGCTGTCACAGTTTCCTGTGTGGACTCGTTCCTGGCGGACATGAAAGAGAACACGACTGAAGGAAATAACGACAGAGGAGTGTGTGAGTGGGAGGGGGAACACAGCTGGGTGGCGTACGCATCCATTTCCACTCCTCACACTTTCTGGAACTTTATCAGCGATTCGTTACAAATGTGATCGCGATCATAGAATGACGAGATGAGGAAATCCAGATAAGCTTTACCAGTAATATCAAAGATATTTTGATACTGTTTTTTGTTGAAAATGCCAAACAAAATACTTATTTATGACTTGGAACATAAATGTGAATCTTTGTATATATGTACAGTTCCTTAAAGGGATAGTTCACCCAAACATGTCGATTTTGTCATCCAAAAAAAAAAGTTTTGCATTATAATTTTGGACCAGACAGTGGAGCCAAAACTGTTTAGTCACCAACATTATTCATAAAAACATCTTTTACATTCCACATAGTCATACAGTTTTTGAACGACATGGGGGTGAGTAAATAATGACCATTTTAATTTCTGAGCGAACTATCTTTTTAATGGACTAATCAACATCAATTATGCTCTTTTAAATAAACAACATAAAAAAAAAATCCTATCTTTGTAGAAGCTGACAAAAGCATCTTGAATGAGGTGTTTCCTGTCTATCTTTGCACCTATTGTTCTGAAAAGAACCGCAGTCTTGAGCAGCAGGAAGTGAATATTTGTGCATGCCTGTGTGGTCTCTTCTCAGGGTGCAGAGGAATATTTATACCAGCCAAGTTCTTCAAAAACCTTACAGCAAACTTCTGCTGAGAACGGTCTTAAAACCTCCACAAAAATTCTCACCTTTAATTTCTAAAGACATTTTATGTTACATCAAACCATTTTCTCCTACACATCGCTGATAGCAGAGGCATTTATGCGCTGACCTAAAGATTTACATTTTATGTAACAACCCTGACAGGCTGTATGTTCCTCTACATGCGATGAAGTCTGTTTTTTCTAAATTGGCACTGTAGTATGCGTGATGATACAGGTAGAGCGTAATTACATTGCAGTGCCACCTGGAGGCTGTAGTGTGTATTGGCACTAAATATGTACAGTGGCTATAAAAGTAGTGAATATTATTGTGTTTGAGATATTAAACCAATTTATTATAAAGAGTTACTTTATTTTAAGATGTCCTTGGTACAGTGTAATTACACATTTAAGCGCTGAGTAATATTAACTATATGCACTTACTATAGGGTTAGGATTTGTGTAATATGCATAAAGTTATTACTATAGTAATTACATGTAACAAGGGCAAATAGTTACCTAAAGAAAGAACATCTGAGAAAAAGGTACATAGTTACGCATTACTACACATACTATAGTAATAACAGTAAATTATGCATAATTACAAGTAACTTACTCTAAACAGTGTTGCCAATTTAATGATTTTGTCACTAGATTTATTGACTTCCCCGTCTGTTTTGTCACTATTTTCAAAAGTTTAGGGACAAATCTAGCAACTTCTTGGACAAACCTTATCTGGATTCTTATTTTGCCCACTGATCTATATCCATATTTATGTAGATCAATGAATTTGCCATTATGATGTCATCTAGTGACATTCAGCTACCAGTTTTAGCTACTTTTAATTGAAAGCAGTTGGCAACACTGACCCTAAACCAAACCCTAACCATAACTCTATAGTAAGTAGAACATGTAGTTAGTTGATGTACTCAGTACTTATTTTAGTATGTACAATGTAACTACATCACCATAAAATATAGTGTAACCAAAAATGTTTCTTATGAAATCTGTTTTAAAGGTATTGACAATTACATCATCCGTTTTTATGTGCAATTTGAAGTATCGCATCAGAAATTAGAAAATTTTGGAAACGATTCCTTTAAAGGTGCAATATTTAAAATTTTTGCAGTAAAATATCCAAAAACCACTAGGCCAGTGTTATATATTTCATTCAGTTGTGTACTTACAATATCCTAAATGTTTGCAACTAGTGAGAAAATTGCAATTTTAACAAAGGACGTGTGAGGAGTCGCCTGTCAATTGCGTCATACCCGCGTTGCCCTCGGTTTCCGGTTTTATTTAGTAGAAACCACGGAAACACCAAAGACGCTTTAATATATTACATGTTTTAATAGACAAAGGAACATCTGTTTTGATATATTTATAGACAAACTAATTATTGTTATATAGCTCAACATGTTTAGTCATCGTTTAAATATAATTTTCTTGATTTTCCGAGAGTACCATGCTTTACCACGCCTCAGAGAAATACACTATTTAGCTAACATAGCATAATCAGATGCAGCTTTATTTTTAGTAACAGTAATACAGCATTTTCTCCATCATACATTTTAAAATTAATTGCATGTCATTTCAACACAAGCCATCCAGCATTTTATATATTCTAAAATCGATCTATCTTACTGCAGTGTGTAACAGTGTGCGTTCGCTCGGCAGCTGCTGTGAGACAGTAAAGTTATAACGTTTAACACACTCAAATGTATCTAATATGATAAACAGAGCTGTGTTACCTCATACTCATGACCGGAAAAGCGGAAGCGGTGACTGTGACATAATAAAAGTCCCGCTGCTCGAGGCGTGTGTTCAATCGCTCCAGCGGCCTCGTTCAGCTCCCGCTCTGCTGCATACTACAGTAACGTTAATAATCTCATCCATGAACACGGTTTCTGCCCAAGGCCTATCCCGATTCTTTTCCACCAGCTGTGAGGTGAAGACCACGTCCCAAGATTCCGCGCTCAAACTTTGTGTCATCAAGCTATGCCTTTTTGAATAGGTGTAAAAACTACATATTGCAGCTTTAATTTGCAAAAATGTTTTGCTTGAGGTGGTTTTTGACTGCGAAAAAGAGTTAATGCGAATAATGGGAAACGCATTTGCAAAATAAATTCTGAAGTAGCAAACATTAAACTCGAGTGACTAATCGGCTGTTTCCGCTGATGGTGTTTTATTTACTGTTGCTTACTAGCTTACCAATACCACCATCAACTTGATGGAAACTTGATCTAATTTGCTTTTTTTCTTTTTGCGAACTTTAAAAAGATTCGCTTCACGTTTGGATGGAAACCCAGCAACTGTGGTTGTCAAACATTAGTGGATCATGAGTGATGTGATGAACTACATTCACAGCTACTCAAACATGTGTGTGAACTTTAGCACTGACTTCACACAGCCACTAAAAAGCAACTTGACAACCACAATCGGGTTTGTTCATTATTTGAAAGGACTGCCAAAAGTTGACATTCTATAAAATAAAAAATAAACTATTCCCAAAACTCAAACAGAAGAAGAAACAAACCATCTAAGAACTTCCAAACTGTAATGTTTTAAAATCGCATTTTAATTAAGGAGAAATATTCATTTGTGACAAGTATACAAGCACTGCTGAGACAGTCAGGGCAAAATGAACATTTGAATGTCACATAGGATGATTTTAAAAAGGAAAACAAAAAGGGGATCATGGTACTTCATCAGTCGAAGACTTCTATCTCTTGGGCCAGTTGTGGCGAAACCCTCTGCAAACAGAAATAAACAGACCATATAAATGCCTTTTTAATCCAGCAATGACTGTTACAATTAGAGCGTTCCAGTACCTGTCAGATTTGGCGGGTAAGTAAGACATGCTCTTGCCTCCCCCAGAGCTTTTCTTCTGTCTTTTTTTCTGAGAATCAAAATTGGTTAAAGATCAGAGATCTTGCAAAGCTCAGAGATTTGTGGAAAGGTGAAAGCTTGTAGATTCCAAACAGGTCAATACCTTCTGCTTGGGTCCATGTCCGTTTGGATCAAAGTGTGAACTCTCTTTTGATTTACCTGTGAGCATGAAATACAAACAAATGAAGACACCAATAGGAAAAATAAATAGGAAAAATTACAGAAAAAAGGCAGATCTCTTACCATCGAACATTTTGAAATTTGATTGGCTGTAGTCATAAGGTTCAAAGTTTTGTTGGGGAACTTCAGGCTCTTTAACGTTTTTCTGTTTCTGTTTTTTCTGCGCAGGTTTTGTCGACTGATTAGCCACCGATGTCTCACTTTCAGTCTTTGAGGCTTTAATGTTTGGTTTAACACTCTCTTCACCAGCATCACTGGCAGCTCTCTCTCTTTTCTGTCCCGCCTGCTTTGCTTCCTAAAAACACAAGATTGACAAAACAGATGTTAGTGTAAAATGAAAAAGAAACCGCTTGTAAAATTGGGGAGCTGAAGCTTCCTCACCTTTACTTGCTGCCTGACAGTGTGAACGTTTTTCAGCGACTCCTGGTAGCTCAGTTTGGTTTTCTTTCGTTCCTCTGAAAGACAAATCGAAGCAATTATGCACATATAAAAATCACTTTAGACTACACAGAGTTTGTGTTGTTTGTACCTTGAGCTTTCTTGGCCTGTTCTTTAGCTTGCTGCTTGGCCTGAGCCTCCTTCTGCTGCTGCTCAATACTCTGTAATTTCCACCTGTTATGAATCTGTTTTAAATGGATCAACAAAAATAGTCAATATAAGCCACGTGCACACTAAAGTTTCAAGAGTGACATTTAAATTCGGGAGATTATCATTTGGTGTGTGTATGGAACAAGACTCCTGAAAAATAAAGTATTTAGATAGATACACACACACACACACATTACGGGGTGTAACGGACATGTATTCGTGCCAAACCGTCACAGTACAGACGTTATGGTTCAGTGCATACAGTCAGGCAACGAATACAGTCAGTCACAGGTGATGCACACTCGGTAATGCAATGTTGTTTGCTAACCACCACAACAGGAAAAAGCGCAGAAGAACAACAGACGATATAGATGTGTGTATTCTCTCAACTGGTGTTTTAACCGCGGAAAGACATCAATAAAACAGCATGAGAATATCTCGTGTAGCATCACGTTTACCTCAGGCAAGTCATTTAGTGTCCACAGCATGTTAGTTCACTAGAGAAATTAACTCTGGAGGGGAAATATATGCACTATATTAGCTTATTTATTTATTATATTTACCTGTTAGTAATGTCTTAATTATTTAATGTATGTTTATATAAATGTGTCATGAAAACAAGTTACGACAACTGTAAATGATTATATTTTAAAAATGAATTAATTTATATTTAGAAGTTAATGCAAAACTTGCCTTGTGTGTTTTTTTTTTATTATTTTTTGAGTGCTGATGATTATATCTAAAAATAAAACGCATTTGAATTTAATAGTTTGGCAGGGTTCCCACTCGTCCTGGAAAACCTGGACAATTGACACATTTTCCAGTCCTGGAAAACATATGGAAAATTAGAAAAAAATGTAAAATATCCTGTAAAATTTTTTTTTTTTTTAAGTTCTTGGGTTTTTCTTTAGTCGAGACCAAAGAGTTTATCACTGGCCTAAAACAATCACCATTAGTTGCAGAACGTGGAATGCTGAGTTTTGACACATGAGCGTAGTATTTTTTCAGTGATGATGTTTAGTCTTGTTTTGCATAATCTTTTGCTTAATTATTATGCAAGTTGATTTTCTGATCATATTTTTCCCAAGCACATTTTACCAATTCCAAACCAATCAATCTTAATAACTACTATTAATTTTGTATTTAGTCATGAGGTTAGTTTATGAAGGCTTGTTTTCTTTTACAGATAAAATGAGCCAAAAAGAGATTTATCTCAGACTGAAAAGTTAAAAATTATTAAATTCCCACGAGAAGGATGTAATACTAGAAACTGCAGTTAAGGCATGACCATTGGACAGCAAAATGCTCATTGGGTCAGCAGGGTCAGACAAAAACAGGTGGAGAAGTAAAGACACGTTAACTGCAAAATAATTAAGAATTAAGTGTGAAACCATCAGAAACCCTTTAGTCTCCAGCGCCACCATTTTCCAGAACTTTAACCTACCTGTTTTCTCCAGGAGTGCGAGGTGTCAGGATCTCAGAGACTTAGATTAGGTAAAGAATCCTAAAAAATGACCCCCATTTAAGAATCACATACTGAATTGTAGTAAAATACAGGAAGACAGATTTTTTTATAGGCTTTATAGACCGATAGATTGAGAGTGACTCTTGAAGGACCAGCACCACATCCTCTTGTACCACTGTTTGAAGAATTTATCTTCCGGAATCTAGCTGTAAGGTGTTGGAGTTTATTTTTAGTCCATCTCTTACCCTTGCAAAGATAATGATCTTCTAAAACTTACTGCCAAAAAAATAGAATGTGTCTCAGTAGTTAAGTAATGACAATAAACTATGGAATCTTGTTTCCACCACTGAATAACAAATAAAAAAGTTAGCCTAATTGCAACTTATCTCACAAGTCTACATATTTTTCTTAAAATTGCGAGTTTACATAATTGGGATAGAAGCTCGCAATTGTGAGGAAAAAAAGTAAGAACTGCGAGTTTAAATCTGACCTTTTTTCTCGTAATTATTACTTTTCTGGCATTTGACAGTTTATATCTTGCGATTCTTACTACTTTTCTTAGAATTGTGAGATATAAACTTGCAATTGCGAGGGAAAAAAAGTCAGAATAGCGAGATAAAAAGTAAAAGTCGCAATTACCTTTCTTTTTTTTTCTTTCCTTTTTTTTTTTACGGAAACAATCTTCCATAGTCATAATGTATGATTAAGAGCTCATATTAAAAATTTATTTTATAGTTAAATCATGGCAATAAACCTTTTAAAGACTTAGAGAGCAATATATTACTTTTGGGCGTAATCCCAGTCTTTTATTCCCATTTTTGTAAAATTGAAAATGTCCTGGAAAAGTCCTGGAAAATGATCGCTGAAAAAGAGTGGGAACCCTGTTTGGGCTCTGTTGTTAATTGTAACCTTTAATATTATTGTAATGTGCAAGAAAGGGCTTCCTGTATACGGTTTAGAGCATTAGATGAGAGATTTTTTTATCCTTGAGAAAATGTTAATTATAATTGAATTTATTTAAAGAGACACAATGTGTTCAATAAACCACTGTTCCATAAATTAGAAAAAATAAGCAATTTTATGTTTATATAGTCGTCTTCCCCCTGCTGTACCGAACCGTGACTTCAATACCGTGGTACGTACCGAACTGTCATGTTTGCGTACCTTTTACACCCCTAATATAAACACACACACAATATATATTTTACTATGATGCCAAGAGGGGAAAAAAGAAACTATACCTCATAAATCTTTGAAGATGGGTCATATTTGGCATTCTTTGATATGTGGATGTCCTTTGATGGTAAATACTGCAAACAAGCATTGAAATATCAGTGCAAGCACATAACTTAAGACAAAAGCCATCAGCTAGACTGAAGTATTGTACCATTCGGAAGGGGTTGTCAAAGGAGTCCATGATGCTGTGTGCTTTCTGCTGTGCCACTGTCAGATGAGCAGGTGCTGGTGCTTCCTCCTCCTCATCCTCCTTAAAAACACATGACAAATAACATCCTCAACTCTCAGAAACACTCCCAAATCAATATTAAGACCACTTACAAATACAAAATGTCCTAATAAAAATTAGCTTCTGATTTATAACTGATCAAGACATCCCGTTAAGGCCCCCAATATACGGTGAAGTTCTTTTTCTTTTCTTTTTTTTGTTTAGGAGGTAAAAGGAAGTTTGAAATACCTTGGCAGCGATGTACTGATCTGCTGACAGCAGCGTTTAGATGAAAATGTAAATATGTGCAGCACACTTTCCTCTCAAATATGAAATAAAGAGAGATATTTTCCATTTTATTAAACTAGAAAAAATTAGACACAATGAAGGGATCCTCTGATAATTTCAATAGAATTTGGGGACCTTTCCTAGGATATGTAGGAAAATGAAAGGCCCTCATTCACCTGACTCTACACCTCCTCTGGTAGTAGTTATTTTCCTCCCCCGGTATATAGACCGGTACCCTACTTTAGGGATATGTCGGCTGTGCTCAGTATGTTTAGCACCTTTTTGCACCTGTGATTTTATTTTGTAAAGAATTATTCACTTTTTTATTCTTATTATTTTATTCGTTTATTTAAAGTTTTGGATGACCAAGCTTTATACTTTTTTGATTGTCTTACTATCTCGTTGTTATTATTATTGTTTTTTTTTCCTAGTATTAATTTAAATTTTTTGTTATTTGTTGTGTGGATCCTTTTATTAACAAAAGATATATATGGAGGTTATTTAAGTATAAGTTTTGTAATTGTATGTTATATTTTGTTAATATGGAAAATTTAAATAAAGTGAGGAAAAAAAAAAAAAAAAATCATGAAATAAAAGAAGGTGGAGCCTCAGAGCCAAACCTACCTATTACATAATCGCCACAGACCAATGGTACTTCGAAAGCCTTTACCAGCCAGAGTGACTCTTTTGGAAAGTTCGATTTAGCCTGATTTTGTTCGAAATGACGTCACACCAGTTCATTCTTGATTTCGCTTTCTCAAACCTAGCCTTTGTTGTCAGCACACCCAAACATGCAAAATAAAGATTTCTCTGGATTTCTTTTCAAATGTCCTACCGCAAACAGTCTGATTTTTGCTTTAGCAATCAGGGCATGCGAGGATTTTCCCTCTCGGTCCACACTTTCATTCTCCTCCTCTGAAAACAATACTCCAGGTTTGGTTGGGGTTTCTAAACACACATGGAGAAAACAATTTAGTGATTTTCATGACCAAATAGAAAGGCAAATTAAAGACTCATAAAGTGTCCATTATATCTAGACCTACCAGAAGAAGAAAGGTCCAGGCAAACACTTTCGGGCAAGCGGGATGTGTCATGAGGTCCGAATAAAGTAGACTGTGGCTATAAGACAACAACAAGAGCAACTCAATAAGTCAGCTTCTTTTGCTGGTTGGTTTTACAGGGCTGGACGAATCTGTCAACACACCTTTCTTATAGGGGTTATTGATTTCCTCTTTTCAGCAAGTACCTCTGCCTGAAGAGAGACAACATTTTTAGTACTGATATTGCAAATTATAGGACTAATATTTTCATACAACATAAGTGATAGTAGTCAATCAGCTAAATGGTGTTTTTATAAGTGCACACCTTCAGTAAAGGAGTCTCTCGAGCCTCTTTGATAAGCTGATGAAGCTCATTGATCTGCTGACGGACTAGTGGTGGAATGGGGTTACAGCAAGCGATGATGCCCTGAGGCTCCCTATAGAGAGAAACACATCAGTTTACACAGCTTCCTGTGCGTGAGAGATAGCAGCCGCCTTACAGCTTTCAACAGAATCAAATATTGAAAGGACATGTCAATGAAAAAAGGACTACACTAGTTCACTCCATTTACTGAAACTAAACAGCTTGTTCAGAAATCCCCATGGTTGTGATGTCACTCATCACCCACGTCTTTTCAGTAATTAAAAAAGAAATTACCATAAACAAACGCTTGCAAAATATGACACTGTGTGGAGGTTAGCCAATCATAACAGAGGACATTTATATACACTACTGTTCAGTAAGATGTTTTTAATATTTTTGAATACCTTCTTATGCTTACCAAGGCTTTGTTTATTTGATCAAAAATATATAAAAAAATTTAAAATAACTTTTTTTAATCTGAATACATTTTAAAATATAATTCATTCCTGTGATCAAAGCTGAATTTTCAGCATCATTACTCCAGTCTTCAGTGTCACATGATCCTTCAGAAATCATTCTAATATGCTGATTTGATAATCAAGAAATTCTTTTATTATTATCAATGTTGAAAACAGTTGTGCATGATGGATTTCTTTCAGGATACATTGCATTTACTGTCGCTTTTGAACGGTAACCCTAGTGAAAAAAATATATACTAAAATGTATGTGAAATTATTTTTAGTGCTAAGAATACTGCAAATACATTTACATATTGCATCATAAAAATAGACTGCAACTGTACTTTAAGTATACCAGTTTAGTATAAGAAAAGTATTGGAACAACTAATTTTGACCTTAATACACTTCAATTGTGCGGAAGTAGTGTTGAGGTTCAACTAAAGATATCTGATTGTGCTAAAGTGGAACTATTGCAAGTTTACTTTAGGTTCACTTTGAGTATCTTGAATCTAAAGACTGATATACAAAGATCATACAACCCTTATTAATAGTGATTTATGGAAGCCCGTTTCCGCCAAAAAAAAAAAAAAGATTGCGACTATCTCAGAATTCTGACTTAACTCGCAATTGCGAGTTAATATCTCACAATTGCGAGTTATAAAGTCAGAATTCTGAGATATAAAGTCGCAATTGCGTGATATAAAGTCAGAATTCTGAGATATACTCGCAATTGCGTGATAAAAGTCAGAATTCTGAGATATAGTCGCAATTGCGTGATAAAAAGTCAGAATTCTGAGATATAGTCGCAATTGCGTGATAACAGTCAGAATTCTGAGATATAGTCGCAATTGCGTGATAAAAAGTCAGAATTCTGAGACAAAGTAGCAATTGTGTGATAAAAAGTCAGAATTCTGAGATATAAAGTCGCAATTGCGAGTTAAAAAGTCAAAATTCTGAGATTTAAAAAAAAAAATAGCCGTGTTTTTTTGTTTTTTTTGGCGGAAACGGGCTTCCATAGATATTAAAACACCTTTAGGCATAATATTAAGAAATGTGCATTGTGCGATAAAGATATACTCCAAATAAAGTTTAATTATAATTTTATATCAGTACATTAAGTTCTATGTCAATAAATAGGTTATTGTATTGAAATATACTCAGTATGAAATTTTAAGTAAAATAGTTGAAGGGTCAGTAAAATAGTTGAAAATGCTCAAAGGCCCGATCACACCAACAACGATAACTATATAGTGTCCACACCTGTGGACAACATTGTTCTGTTTATGATAAGTGAGTTTTGTCGTCTGCCTCTTTAATGCTCAGACTATTTAAAGCAGGATGGATTATGATTGGCTGTCAATGTTTCTCGTTCATCAGCTGGAAAAAATTGTTCTGAAAGTGATTCCAATTATATTGTATCTCTGTGCAGTTATCATTATAAACAAATAGTATATTATAATAGTATATTTACATAGATTTTTAGAATTGTCTTTATCGTTATAGTGCTTGGTGTGAAAAGGCCTTAAAACTAAATTATTTTTTGTTATTTTATTATTATTATTTAGTGCACCTTATGGAGAGAAAATGAAAACAATTTAAGTTTAGAATAAAACCCCTTTAAAACTTACTTTGGAAGCTCGTCTGCAATCTTCATCACCATGTGGTTTGGTAGGACATACCTGTGGAGGAACAACACATTCATGGATCACACCAACTACACAATGATTAGCAACTGGTCAACAGATGCACAGAAATGGTTTGGGGCATCACCCGGTGCTCTCATCTTCCTGTCGTGCCAGTTTGTCTCTCCAGGCGTACAGCAGTCTGAAGGCCGCCAGCTGCTGTGTGTTGAAGCTCTTCTTCTGCTTGCGGTACAGCTCCAAGTAAGAGTCCTCCGTAAAAATAGGCTTCACATATTTCTAAAGACAAAGACATTGTAAAAATATTCTGAAATATTCATGTCAAACAATGAATCACTATTTGAGCTGGTTCTTTTAATTGATTCAGTTGAACTCATTCAAAGCGATTAAAGGGTTAGTTCACCCAAAAATGCATTTGCATTTGGAGTGTTTAATTAGCTGGTATGAATAAATCTGTCCACACCTTGAGCGAGAGGTCTCTGCTTTTAGCCCAGACCTGCTGAATGAGGGTAGGTTGCCCGTTCCCCATATCATACAGGTTGGCTCGGAGTCGATCATACACGTATAGCAGGTAGTGGGTGTCAGCCTGAGCATACTTCAACATCTCATCTGGCAACGGCCTACAGACACAAAACACAGCATAAGTATTACCACAATGTAATATAGCCAAACAGAAACCCTGCTGTAAAATTAGGGAATTGAGTTACTGTTGTCCTACATAATGAGTTTGGCTCAATAATAAAGGAGAATTCTATTGTGCTGATCAAAATAAGCTTAAGATTACCGTATCCTCCAGTCTGCCAGCTGGTAGCGTTTATCAGAGCTCACACTGCAATAGACTTTTAGAAGATGGTCAAGGGAGTTCCGGCCGAGGTTCAGGCAACGTGCAGCATGATGGGTGTCAAACATGTTGACCACGTAGAGACTGAAGTCCTTCTGTAGCCACTCAATGTCAGAGTCAGCACCGTGAAACACCTGCAGGAGCATCACATTACACGCAACATTAAATACATGATCACCTTTACAGTAAACATCAAATGGCATTCACAGCACATACAGAATGTGACATTTTAATGAATGAAACTGAACATTCAGCTGGAAATAATGTAAGGCGGGACTTCATTTCATTTGACGGGACTGTTGTGTGAATGAACCATGTAAGGCTATTCATCAAAAGTCATTTGGAGGTGATTTATTGCAATTTTTTTGTCGTTATAATTTATGTTGAATTTTTAAGTCATTATGAAATCAAAATTGACCACTTTTTTTAATGAAATATTGCTGTATTTACTAGAAATTATTATTAATCATTAATCACATCCTTTTCTTTTTTTTTATTCATGTGCCCTTATAATCTTTAATCAAAATAACTTCCCCTCCCTCTTGCAGTGACATCTCTTCTCTGATGATGTTTTTAGTGGTACGAAGGCAGGGCAACCGGTCACTCACATGAGATCCACCAATAGCAAACCAGAACCATCCAATCAATTCCCAATGGACAAAATCAAGTCCCGCCCTACATTTGTTCTTGTTCCAGAAGCCGTTTCACTCAGATATACACCACAGTATGGAAGTAAAGACTATTGCAATTTCTGTTTCTGTCTCATCTAAAGTCAATCACCTTCACAATGGCGGGGTCGGTGAAAGTCTCGTTTAAGATGTACATTTCACTGCGCAGTTCCAGCACGTCTATTATGAAATCCTCCTCCCGCGTTGATATCTGCATCAAGCATGTGATTCCCAAAAAGCTTCTGTAGGAATGATGCTGTAGACAGAAAACTGGTGTGAATTCAAACTTGTGATACACGATTAATTATCATCATGAAAACAGAAAAGTGTCACACCTCCAGGTCCACAGCGAACTCGGTCGTCTTGGCCAACTTCTCATTCAAAGCAACAAGATCATCTAAAGTATTGATGAACTGACAAGTTGACTCCGCAAGGGGTTTATACATCTAAAACACAAAAAACACAATCATTGATGTTAAATCTAAATGAAAATCATCATCACAGTTCCTGATAAGAAAACATGCGATGGAATCCAGAAAAAAGAAAAAAAAAAGGATGAATCAGAAATTGACCTGGACATCAGGTTTACACTTCAGACTCTCTGGCATGACCAGATGGTCCAATTCATACTGATAGGGGTGAGAAAACCTGGAAAACAGCATAATCCATTTACAACAGGACTAGCATTAAACACTGATGAAAAATGACTAACAAACACACTGGATGACTTTACACTGGATAAATCACATAAATGTCTCTTACATGTCGTCCACATGTTCTTTCGTTCTCTGCGTATGGATAAAATCCGCCAGCGCAGCAGGAACATCCAAATCCTCTGGTCTCTCCTTACGAATGTGTTTGTCGGCAAAATCTAAAAATCACACATTTGGTTACATTTTAGTATTTAGTTAAAAAAAAAAAAGTTACATAGTTTAGCTTTAAAGGATTAGTTCACTTTCAAAAAAAATTTCTGATAATTTACTCACCCCCATGTCATCCAAGATGTTCATGTCTTTCTTTCTTCAGTCGAAAAGAAATTACGGTTTTTGATGAAAACATTCCAGGATTATTCTCCTTATAGTGGACTTCAGTGGACTCCAAACAGTTTAATGTCAAAATTACAGTTTCAGTGCAGCTTCAAAGGGCTTTAAACGATACCAGACGAGGAATAAGGGTCTTATCTAGCAAAACGATTGGTCATTTTTGGAAAAAGAATGTAAATGTATATGCTTTATAAACACAAATGATCACCTTGCACGTGCTTCCACCAAAACCGCACTTACGTATTACGTAAGCTTTTTGAAGAATATGGAAAGCGGAAGCATGTACAAGGCGATCATTTGTGTTTATATAAAGCATATACAGTTGTATTTTTTCCGAAAATGACCGATGGTTTCGCTAGACAAGACCCTTATTCTTCGTCTGGTATCGTTTAAAGCCCTTTGAAGCTGCAGTGAAACTGTCATTTGGACCTTCAACCATATGGAGGCCACTGAAGTCCACTATAAGGAGAATAATCCTGGAATGTTTTCATCAAAAACCTTCATTTCTTTTCGACTGAAGAAAGAAAGACATGAACATCTTGGATGACATGGGGGTGAGTAAATTATCAGGAAAATTTAATTAGAAAGTGAACTAATCCTTTAAGTATTATTCAATATTTAAATTACTTAAAATTGTTTCAATTACATTATTTATTTTTTAATGTTTTGTTGTCTGCACCTCCAGTAGTTCCACCAAATGTTAGCAAAATAAATAATAGTAAAAAACAGACTGCAAAGGCAGAGAATGATTTTAAAAAAGTCACTGTTGAGGCTTTTTTTAAACACTCACATGATGGCAGAGGTTTCACTGCATTGGGTTTGATGAAGATTTTGGAGTCAAAAGGAGTGTTGCTGTTATCCACTCTGTCTCTGAACTTGAGTTGTGGCCGCTGAATGTTTTTAGCGTGCAGAAGGCGAAAGGTCTCCGTGTTGCGGTTTCCTCCCTGTAAGGAGAAGAGCTGCCATCATGCCAGAACCTGCTCCTCAGTGACCACCATCAACACATCCTCAAATAATGACACCTGATCACGTCAAACTAACTCAAAGGACACGTTTTCTCTCACAATCAAAAATGTTGTCAAGTCAAAAGGAGGACACGCCGAGAAACTAACCTTGCGATTCCAGCTGGACACAACGATTTTGGGTGGCTGATACCCTGCCGGCATCACCGGCTGCTGGGAGCGACTCACGCCAGAGGCCTCGTCCAGGAGAATGCCCTGAACACGGGTCACAAATCCAGCAGTTCTCATTTTACAGATATAACAGGATAAAACAACAATTTGCAGCACTAGACTAAAAGAATTGAGACTTTTTAACCTTTTGTAATTTCTACAGATATAACAAGATGACTTCATTTGTTGTTGACTAAAGGCCCGTTCACACCAAGACAATAACCATAAAGATAACTACATTAGCATCCACAACAATGCTCTGCTGCTTTAAAGAGGACCCATTATGCTTTTTTTCATGATTAACTCTCTTTAGAGTGTAATGTTGCTGTTTGAGCATGAAAAAGTCTGCAAATAGTTATTACAAAGAGTTACTCTATATCAGTGTGCACTGTTTCTGAACTCCCTGAAACGCCTCGATTGAACTCTTGAGTTTTTTTCCGTGAACAAACACATCACAATATTCCTCATTTAAATAATTCCCACCCAAGGGAGATGTAAAAATGAGGATGAGGCCTGGTTGAGTCGTGTGTGGAAACTCGCAGGTATGGTAAGGGGCGTGACATTTCACAAACATGCTAGAAATGGTTGACCAATCACGAGCATGTCACGTTTTTCAAAGGAAGGGGCTACTGACAGACTAAGAGAGGTGATGTTTATATGATTTTTTTTTTTTTTTTCAGGCATGAAAAGCTATTCTATAGTAGTCAATGTTTGAAGTGGATCAAAAAAGTTCAAAGTTGTCCTAAGATGAAGGTTTAAGGACAAATTTGATGAAAGGTTTTGATCCACTTCAAATGTTGACTACTGTAATAGAGCCCAAAAACAAAATCAAGACTTTGTAAAATATGGCCTCTTTTCATGCTCAATCTCATTAAAGGTGCTAAAGAGGATGTTTTGTTGTATACATTTTTGCAATATTACTTGAAACTGTCTTTACTAACTGATAAAAGACTATTTATTAGGTGCACTGAAAGGAATATTATTAACATCATCTGTGCACGAGGTAGGGCCTTAAAAACATCAGCCAATCGTTTACGCGATCATCGATTGGCCCTCTGGCTTGTCAATCACTGCCATGACGTTCCTTGTGAGAGACGCGCGGCTGCGCGCTCCAGTAACTTTCCACACTCCACAGGCGCCGCATGCAATGTTTTTGTCAGGAGACAGGAGTAACAACTGCAGATTATGAGTTACCTGCGGTGAGTCCGACATAATGAATCCACTAACGATTGTAAGGCCGATTATGAATGTAAATTGATACTTATGACTGATCGCGCTCAAACGCGTCCAGTCAGAGCCAGTTGCGTTCAGTCTGCGATTACAGTCGGTGTTCAAATTCCATGTGAAAGTATATAAATCTGCTTCAGGAGCAGGAAACAATCGCTGTGTGTTGAGCATAGTCTTAGAATGTTTTAGCTAGTCGTTAAATGTGTGCCCGGCTTAATAACACAGCGAATGCCGGTGGTAAACACTCGTGTTCCAATACTCGTGCACGAGTGTTGGGAGGCGTTCACTCGAAATGAGCTGTGAAGGAGGGGGTTGTTCTTACGCATGCGCTCATTTCCTCTGTACCACCTTTAAAGCAGTATGGATTCTGATTGGCTGTAAATTTATCATCACTCATTAGCTTGGAAAATATGTTTCTGAAAGTGATTTAATTGAGCTCGTTCCTCTGTGTTGTTACAGTAATAGCTTTGTGTTGTTGTGTGTGGACTCCCTATTCTCACAGAATTAGAATGATTATTAAAACGTCATAGTTATCGTTCGCGCCCTTGATGTGAACGGGCCTTAAGGTCAGACATACAAACAGACACCACAAGACTTGAAGCTTCAATCTCAAAGTTGTTATTAGACTGTCATACCACTCTCTCAAGGATGGCATCATTTGAGTCCACCACCAGGTCAAACCTGTCCTCCAGTCCAGTCAGTTTGTTCCTGTCTCTCATGTGAGATCTACAGCCATGATACTGCATGATGGTGCTCATACTGTCAGAGAAACAGAGATATTAGTACACTATGAAGGCTCCGGTTACAACATAATGAACTTCATGCACCTCTCAATTTCTTTTGAGGACCAAGAGATGCTAAAGCATGTAATAATTAGAGCTGCACAATTAATCGTTAAAAGATCGAGATCTCAATTCAAACACCTACACGATCTCATTCCAAATTTAAACCTTTGACAAAATCTCAACGAACATTCAAATCTGCGATGGCGCTGCTGAGCCAGAGAAAACAGTTGTCATGTATAGATATGAAGCAGATTCTTTTCAACCACACAGTAACTTTATTTCTGTCTCAAATTATCACAGAATTACTGGGATAAAAGTTTATAGTTCGGATATAAACACTGATGTCTACAGAAGTGATCAAAGTAGAGTAAATCACCTTTTGAAACAAACTTGACGCTTCAAACAAATATTGTATTGATTACATCGTTACACCAGTAGGTGGCGACATGACTGTTAAAAAATGTATTTGTGATGGCACCGATAGCCTAGGGGTTAGTGCGCTGACATATGGTGCAAATGCGTTCACGGCGACCCGAGATCGATTCCTGTCTCAAGGTCCTTTGCCGATCATGCCCCCCCTCTCTCCGCACAGTGCTTTCCTGTATGCTCTATACTCTCAGAATAAAGGCACAAAAAGCCCATAAATATAAATATTAAAAATAAATAAATAAAGTCATTTGTCATTAAATCATTCATTCAAGAGATTTGTTAAAAAAAATTTAAATAAAATAAAAATTAACCCAGTAATGAAACAAGTGAAGTAATTATGAGTGAGTCATTGAATCATTCATTAATTCACCATTCAAATTAAATAGATATATTTATTAAATAGACTGCACCAATTAGGATTTTGAGCCCCTCAATTAGAGCCCAAACAGAAGTAGATTTTCATGAAGAACTTTGGAAACTTTTTAGGTTTAACTTTTATTTATATACACTGCTTAACAAATTCAATAGTCCACCACCCAGTGTAAGGTTTGTGCCACAGCTGCCCTAAACTAACAGAATTGGTGATTACCAAAATCATTTTTTATGTTTCTGTAATAGTTAATCCACACCAGTATGTGTAAGCTCTTTAGTCACGGTAGTGTTTCTAATGCTAATATATGATTATTGTTGGGATTTAATCGATTCAAAGATAGATCGCACAAAAGTTTCATCAAAAGCAAGTCTTTGGGAACAACTAGAAACTATTTGAATGTCAATAACAACAGAGACTGTGGAAAAGTATACAAAAACAATGCCAGCAAAAATTCAACCTGTTATCAAGACCAAATGAGGCCACACAAAG
>RJVU01029436.1:674988-717195 GCA_003731715.1 Anabarilius grahami
ATTTGCCTAATAAATGTTAATTAAGTTTAGTTTTAAACAAGTTTTTGACAGATTCCTAAAATATTTGTGCTTTCTCTTTATGACATGTGGTCTAATAAATTTGTTAAGCACTGTCTCTGTGTATATATACACATACACACACAACCACCATTCAAAAGTTTGGAAACTATTACTATTTTTAATGTTTTCGAAAGACGTCTCTTCTACTCATCAAGCCTGCATTTATTTGATCAAAATACAGAAAAAACAATATTGTAAAATATTATAACAATTTAAAACAATGGTTTTCTATTATAATGTACTTTAAAATATAATTTATGTCTGTGATGCAAAGCTGAATTTTCAGCATCATTACTCCAGTCTTCAGTGTCACATGATCCTTCAGAAATCATTCTAATATGATGATTTATTACAAATGTTGTGCTGCTTAATTCTTTTTATAACGTGATACTTTTTTTCAGGATTCTTTGATGAATAAAAAGTAAAAAAAAAAAGAGCAGCATTTATCTCAATTAAATCTTTTGTAACAATATACACTACTGTTAAAAAATTTGGGGTCAGTATTTTTATTTTTCTTCTTTCTTTTGGAAGTAATTAATACTTTTATTCAGCTCGGATGTGTTAAATTGATAAAAAGTGATAGTAAAGATTCATATTGTTAGAAAAGATTTCTATTTTGAATAAATGCTGTTCTTTTTAACCTTTTATTCATCAATGAATCCTGAAAAAAGTATCACAGTTTCCAAAAAATATAACCGTTTTCAACATTGATAATAACTGAGTATTAAATCAGCATATCAGAATGATTTCTGAAGGATCATGTGACTCTGAAGACTGGAGTAATGATGCTGAAAATTCAGCTTTGCATGAAACATATATTTAAGTATATTAAAATAGAAAACCATAATTTTAAATTGTATTAATATTTCACAATATTACTGTTTTTTCGATCAAATAAAGGCAGGCTTGATGAGACTATATTTTTGATCAAATACATAAAAAATAGTCATGTTTCCAAACTTTTGAATGGTAATGTATCGGGTATAAATTTCAGTTTATCCAGTAGGATATAAGAAATAATATCTTGCTAATGGACAATTACTATAGGAGACCTCAAAGTCATTCTGATGGCCAAGATGAGATTTATGGATCTACAAATCTATGAATTATCAGTTTGATCTACTGTGTGATTTACACTTCGCCAGTTCACCAACAAGAAGTACCAAAATATACCATGGTATTTCTCCGTTTTACGACATCCCTCATGGTAGTTTCACGGCATTCTTAAGTAACCTGAACCTTGGGACTTATTAAAAACACCATGTTATTAACCCTTAGTGTATCCAGGAAGGGTATTTACCAGTGTAAGAGTCGATCCCCCTGAGAGACGCAGAAGTTCTGGAAGGCAGGGAAGCTGCGGTACAGATCAAACTCATCTCCCGCTGCTGGAAGAGCTGCAGACGCTTTCGTGGCAGAGACCACCGCTCCCAGCCCGTGCTGTGCAAACAAAAACCAGTCAAACACATTCACTTCCACTTCTTACATCTCAAGCGCTACTGCGTGAGCACGCGTGGCTACTCTTTCCACGCTGCAATAGTGTTTACAGTCAGTTACAGCGCTGACACGACCAACAGACCTTGACAAATGCATCGACATCCTTGAATCCTGGACAAAACTCTGTGTCTGGCTCCGTTTCTTCGGCTGGTGAGGAATGAGCGCTCTGTTTTACAGTGGCAGCACTACTCGAGGCGGCAGCCATATTGAAACATTAAATCGAGAACATCGCAGCCGCACGAGAATACCTCTTCTTCTTCTATGCCAAGCGTGTGTGTCAATCAGCCAATATCGCCACCTGAGGGACAGTTTTGGTTACTTGCTTATATTTGACTCACCTCGAAAAAGTGAAACGGACTCTTTTGCTGTTCACCTTCAAAGGGGCCTATTCAGTTTTTATATTGAACTGCATCCGACTGAAGATGCAAATGCTGACAAAAAGCGGAGCATATGATTCGGATGTTAACAAAATAAAGCCTACGTGATATTTTGGCATAGTCATATCAGTAGGCTACAGTGATTTTCATTAATAATTAGCATTAAGTGAAAAGTATTATTAACGTAACGTATTTTAGAAATATTTTTTGATAGTTATATGTTGGCTTGAGCAAGTCAACACGTTGATCTACTGTTTTAAACTTGATATATATATATATATATAGCTTCTTTTCTAACTGACCGGACTTACGGTTTTCTTAAAACGGGCGATCACAACAAAAATCCCATAGACTGAACACTGAATGTTCCAACCGTCAAATATTCAAATCTAAACAGACACACAGAATACATGCCTATCTATCTATCTATCTATCTATCTATCTATCTATCTATCTATCTATCTATCTATCTATCTATCTATCTGTCTGTCTGTCTGTCTGTCTGTCTGTCTACCTAGAAGTGATGTAATCGACCCAAAATAAAGTGATTTTTAGTCCCTGGAATGCGAATTTTACCGGGGGAGCCCCGCCAAAAATGCGAATTATATTAATGATATAATATAATATAATTATAAGATATATGATGTACTAAATCCGGACGTATGGCCACCCTAGTCAGATAGCAGCTTTAAGGCATTGTTCTGTTTTTTTGTTATAAGTCAGAAATGACAAGAAGGCAGCCTCACGCAATACAAAGTCAAAGGAAACGGTTGGATTGTGCACGTGACGTCATCAACGACCGTTAAAACTGCGGTCACGCCCACTGAGTGGCAAGAGACTGAGCGGCAGCATTGGTTTTCAGCATGAAGGCAGCGAAAAACACATCTAAAACGGGAAAGAGCTTTGTGATTGACTGTACAAATAGATTTGACACAAAACCTGAGGTATATATTTACAGACTGCTGCAGAAAAAAGAAGCGAATGTATCGCTGCAATTCACAGAAACAGCTGGACTCCAGCAGAGAAACATGTTTTGCAGTTATCATTTTGAGTCAAAATGTTGGATTTTGGGCTAAAATCATACCGTATATATTGTATTGTTATATATTGTGTTGACAACTGATCAATTAAATATCGACCATCTTATATTCTGCATAACTGCGCATTTTTAAATAAACAAACTATACAAGTTTTAGGGCTGGACTATATGACGAAAAATCTAACATTGATATAAGTGATCACTCCGATTTAGACCTAAGTCACCTTTATTGTAGTTATATAAAGCTTTCATTGGCAGATTTGCTTGATGTATTTACCCAGCGTCGAAATCAGGCACATAAATGTCAGGAAACACTATTCCTGGCTGTCAATATCAGTGGATTAGGTTTCTTTGACAAGTTGTAAGAAACACTTTCGAGCCCAGCCTTTAGTGTAATCGATTGTTTTACACGCGTTTTCGCAGTTTCCCCTATTAAATCCAGTCTTGCAGCGGGTTCTTTTGCCACTCAGTCCAGCCGCAAAAGCGGTGCAACTCTGCTCCTTAGCAGGGTTTCATTACCCCGGGTAAAAGCGGTGCCAACCCCGCTTTTAAATTACAAGTGTGTAGCGTTCCTTTACCCGGGGTTAAAAGCAGTGTTTAGAACTAGAAGGACGATAACCCAGGGTTAAAGGGTTAGTTCACCCAAAAATGAAAATTCTGTCATTTACTCACCCTCACGCGGTTCCACACCCGTAAGAACTTCATTAATCTTCGGTACAAATTACCCAGATCCGCAGAATCAACGTTGAATCAATGTTAATGCATTAACCAAATTAATCATTGAATCAATGTTAAATTTTAAATTGATTTTTCATCAGGTTTGCACCCTGAAATAATGTTATTTCAATGATGAAAAATAGATCCAGATGGTTGTAAAATCAATGTTTTTTTCAACCTTAATTAAATCACCTATTTAACACGGAATTAACGTGGAAACAATATCAAATCAATCTTGCTTTATGTACAGCAAGATTCTAGGCCAGTTAAATGTCTATTTCTACTCATTTCAATCAGAGACAATGTAATTAATATGGTTTCAATGACAAATTCACAACTTCCTTCAGTTTACATACAAATGTATTTATAACCACACACTGTTTGAACAGACATTAACATCACATTCAGGAAAAACTAAATGACATTTTGTGGTGACAAACAAATAGACCAGGTTTCACAGACAGGGTTTAGGCTAAGCAGGATCAGACCTTAGTTCAATTATTTCAGTAGCTTTTATAGACATGCCTTAGAAAAAACTATCACTACTGGTGTTTATCTTGAGACAAATCAATGGCAGTGATATATTTTAAGATGTGTTTTCAGTTAAAACAGCTCAGACATGCATTTTAGTCTCAGACTAGGTTTAAGCCTTGTCTGTGAAAGGGGTTAAGTAGTAAAAAAAAATACATTATTGGCATTCATCTTAAGACAAAACAATAACACAGACAAATTGTAAGATGTCAGTGCAAGTTACTTTCAGTTAAAACAGCTCAAATATGCATTTTAGTCATTGGAAGAAGAGCCTGGACAACATACATGCAACCTGCACACTGCAAAAAATGCTGTTCTTACTTAGAGTTTTTGTCTTGTTTCTAGTCAAAATATCTTAAAGTTCTTAAATCAAGAAGCATTTTCTTGACAAGTAAAAATTATTTTCTTGTTTTTAGGAAAATTTAATCAAAATTAAGTGAGTTTTTCCTTAAAACAAGCAAAATAATCTGCCAATGGGGTAAGCAAAATAATCTTATATCAAACCAAAAATAAGATAAATAATCTTGTTTTCAGTTTGAAATAAGATTTAGCTTACCCCATTGGCAGATTATTTTGCTTGTAAGTAAGAACAGCATTTTTTGCAGTGCATCTGCAAAATGGAAGTAAATACACATGTAAACTCACCAACGAAGACAGAAACACTACCACAGTTCACTGTTCAGGACTTGAAGCTTTTCAAGGATTGAACCTACTCTGACGAACTCAGGGTTTTTTTTACCATTAGTTCCTAAGACTGTTCCCAAACTGATCTTCCCAAGTCCTAGTTCCTAAGACTGTTCCCAAACTGATCCCAAACTGACACACATTTTTTCAAGAGAATATAAAACAGGAAGTCGGTTTTAAGCATTTTACACACAGAAAAATATGGTAGGCATCTGTAAAGGTACATCTCATTTCTGTAAAGGGACATTTGCCACGAAAGTACAAAATTAGCTCTGACAGTAAAGGGTTCCAACCATTCAACTGATGAACGCCCTAGACCACATGGTTGCTTTGCAGTAAGATCTTGCTTCCATTGTCCTTTGATTCACATTTTCCTGCATATTGTGTAAGAGTAGACAGTGACTGGATTTTGCTCAAACCTGGAGATGAGAGGGACCACACATCGCTTGACACATACAGTTGATAATCTGTATGTTGGATTCAGGCATTTTGTATAAATGCTTGCTGATCTTTGGCAAGGTCATGTGAGCAGGATGCTTAGTGTACAAGTATTAATAGAGAGAGTTGTTGCCAAAAATTAAACTTGTCATTTACTCACCCTCATGTTGTTCCAAACCTACATGAATTCTCTCTTCAGTTGAACACAGAAGATACTTTGAAGAATGTTGACAGTTGATGGTAGCCGTTGACTTGCATAGTATTTTTTATTTTTTTTTCTTATACTATGGAAGTCAGTGGCTACCATCAACTGTCTGGTTACCAACATTCTTCAAAATATCTTTTGTGTTCAAATGAAGAGAGAATTCATGTAGGTTTGGAACAACATGAGGGTGAAATTACAGAATTTTAAGTTTTTGGGTGAACTGTTTGCATGTCTTCTGTACAGATTTTTCAGATATGTTGTTTAATGCCCAAAATACAAGTTGACATGCTGATAGCGGATGGTTGGTCTAAAGAGGGACAAAAGTGTGTTTAAAAAAAAAAAAAAAAAAAAAGTCTGCAAAAGTTTGAGTACATGTGTTAAAATGCTTGAGAGGTTAGTATTTAAAACTGATTTATGAACTGCTCATTGGGCCCGATGCTCTCAGTTTTGTATTTACACTCTGAAGGAATTGTAACGCATTGAACATGTTCATTTGAAATGTTTTTTAACAGGTTTAATACAGAATATCCAGTATATGAATTACAATTGAGTTGCTAATGTTCTGTATTTTATACTCCTACAAGAATTGTTACATTGTTTAAACGCTTGTAAAACATGCACTATGTGTTCAGCACTTAATAACTGTTCATTGGGCAAGATATTTCCCGTTGTGAAGGAATTTAAACATTCTACGTGTTAATTGAATTTTGTTAATGTTGGGTACAGAATATCCAGTATGAGAGTTATAAAACTGAATTGAGAATGTTCAGTAGGCCTACTTTATACTTAGAAATATACTTATATTGGACTTTCAGGAAAAAAGCGCCTACAGGACACACTCTTCTCAGGTGAATGTTTTCAGTCTGTGATAAAGAAACTGTGGTTATTTTTCTCATTTAAAAAAAAAATCTGAATAATCTAATAAGGAATCAGATTTATGTGCAGATATGTGACAGCAAAGGATAGGACAATTTAAAAAAAATAATAATAATTTGTATTTTGTATTAATGACTAGCCATATTTGCAATTAAGAAATGCATCTGAATCAGTCACTGGTTGCATTTATAATTTAGTCTGCAAATAAAACATGCATCAACAAATCATAAATGATGTTTACATCCTAATATATTTAATCGTTCTTGATTAAAGGGATAACGTTAGCTCACACAAAAATGAAAATTTGCTGTTACTCACCTTCAGGCCATCCAAGATGTGTCTTTTTTTTCCTTCAGTACAAATGTAGAGAAGATATTTAACTGATACCTTGACAATTCATACACAGTAATGCAAACCCAACGGGATCGCATGAGAATACGTGTGTATTTTTACATTAAGTGTGGTTCTACCACACGTACACTTATTTACGTTTTTATACACACAAAAACGTACATTGATGTATTTATAGCACTAAAATTTACAAATACTTACGAATTAACAGCAAAAAAAAAAAAAACGTAAATCATCTAACGTAAAGTGTGAATGTATGTGAATTCCCATGTATTAATATTAAAATCGTGTAGCAAACTCGTTTCGGGGATTACATAATGTTAAACGAGACTACACTTTGAAATCTTAAAATGAATATAATTTCTGTAATTGTTTTGTTTGCTGTGCGATTTTCTCCTATGCAGTGACTGACAACACAACCATAAGATACACCAAAGCACAACATAAATTCACAAATCATTTTATTTGTTTGCTGTGTTGGGGGGCACACAGGCGGAAACACAAAATGATTAGAAAACAGATATTTTTTAGCATTTGGGATGGCATAAAGGTGAGTTAATGAACATCTGGTTTGGATAATTCCAAGTCTAAAGTTTGTTAAAGAGGATAACATGCAAATCAATAAACAAAATGGATTTTACTCATATCCAACATTAGTAATTCATTAACAACTATATCAGGGTTTTTTTTTATTTTTTTTTTATATAAATTACTTATGTATTGCAAAGTGTCCTAGGTCATCAAACAACATTGAAAAGCTTTAGGTCCTAAGAGCTTCGGAGCATAATGAATCTTTTGTGTCGAATCAGTGGTTTGGAGCGCCAAAGTCACGTGATTTCAGCAGTTTGACACGCGATCCGAATCATGATTCGACACAAAAGATTCATAACGCTCCGAAGCTTCCTGAAGCAGTGTTTTGAAATCGGCCATCACTATATAAGTCGTTATTTAGTTTTTTTTGGCGCACCAAAAATATTCTTGTCGCTTTATAATATTAATATTGAACCACTGTACGCACATGAACTGATTTAAAAATGTTTTTAGTACATTAATGGATCTTGAGAGAGGAAATGTCATTGCTGGCTATGCAGGCCTCACTGAGCCATCGGATTTAATCAAAAATATCTTAATTTGTTTTCCGAAGATGAACAAACTTCTTACAGGTGTGGAACGACATGAGGGTAAGTAACAAATGACATTATTTTCATTTTTGGGTGAACTAACCCTTTAAGCGCAGTGTGAAAAGCCCTATAGTAAATTATACATATCCCGCACCAGCTTTGTAGTTTCATTGGTCATTAATAGGCCTACAATAAATATTAATTTGGTTTAACATGGTTATTCTAATTTGATATTATTAATCATTAATGGTTAATAAAAGTACAAACACATTTTTTTTTTTTTTTTGTAGGCCTATGTGTTGCAACTATTATTTTTAGTATCTTGAAATCTCCTGTCCAACACTTCAAATGGCTGTTTAATTAGATTATAGGACAACACAGAGTAACAAAAACAAGAGCTGTGATCAGTAGATGAAAAGCAGACTTTTATTAACAAACATCTATTTACACTGTGGTCAGCAAACACGTGTTGATGGACAGGCAGTCAATGTAGGACTATGGAGACCAAACACAGGAAAGAGTTACAAAAAGCACTTAAAAACACCTGTTAAAAGAGAGAACAATGAAGATGAGGGGAAAAGGTGTGATATATCTATATCATTCCTTTTCTCATTATAACACTTATGCCGCAGACTATCATTGCTGGCTTATATTAAATATCCTAAAATCTACAATTACAAATGTACATGGATATTTTCAGAGAGTGGTATAAAATGCAATTTTCCTGTTCTTAGAGTTGAGATGCCATGTGCAGAAGGACATGAAACACTAGGGGGCAGGATAGATCCACGGAATATGATGATCTAACAGAACATTGTGCAAGATTACAGCAAACCGAAATTATTAAACTGAAAGTGTTACATAAATTCATCAAATAAATGCTAAAAAAATACTTCCCCTAAACTCTTGCAATGTTTAAAGGAGTAGTTCACCTTAAAATTAAAACTGTCATCATTTACTCAGCCTCATTTTGTTTCAAAACTTTGATTTAACACAAAACAAGATATTCTGCAGAATGTTCATGCTGCTCTTTTCAATACGACAAAAGCACAAAGCTGTCGTATGACTTCAGATAACTTGGAGCACAAGTCTATGCCTAAAAATACAGATTCCAATAGGGGAACTTATTAATCATATGGAAAAGAGCAACGTGAGCATTCTTCAAAAGTTCTCCTTTTGCACTCCAGGAGAAAAATAAAGACATACAGGTAAGAGCAATTGTGAACTACTCCTTTAAAAGCAAGATGTGCCCAGTTCCTTTACCATCAGGCCACAAGAACCCAAAATGTTGTCAATAAAGTACACAAATCTCGTGATATGAAACGTCTGGGATTACAAGCAACTCAACAATGTAATTATGAAAGTTAGAAAATCTTGTTCATACTGACCTTTGCCCTTCACATCTCATTTTGGAAAGAAATACACAGCCCCTCTCTTCAAAACGTGTCATACACACTATGATACATGTAACGTTGCATGTCAGATCGGTCAGTTGTGCTTTGAGGTTTATGTTTCCAGCAAACAGTTACAGTAGCTCTGCATCTACAGTGAAAGACATTGACAGCCACTCAACCGTTGTCATATTCATATAAAGACATGCTGACGATTTGTTCACAAACAACTGATATTTGATTAAAAGCACCATTCAAATGAAAGAGCCACTATCTGTTTCATAATATCAGCCAGTCCTATAATAATAATGAAAAACAATAGTATGAGGTTATGTAGTATATTGTACTGACGACCGGAGGATGCCCAAACTAGTCTGTTAGACCTAAAGGCTGATTATACAAATACATTGTGCAATAAATGATGATTATTAACATTAAAAATACTGACGGGCATGTACAGTGACCCCAAAATGTTTGAACGCTTAAGTCACACTTAAAATGTACAAATTTCATTGCATTAGATACAAAATATTAAACCAAGAAGCATCTGCAAACAAATGAACCACTTCAGCAAGATGATTTTCAGTTAGACTTAGAAGAAAATGTTCTATATAGAAACTACTATAGAAACTTTAGAAAGGATTCTGTCAGGTGCATGTAGAACCTTTTAGGGGTTCTTATCATGGAATCATTTTATGGATTTGGTTTGAATTAACTTTAAAACATTTTTTTATTTCTTTTAAATTCTGAATGAATTAAACCGCTCGTTATGAATTAAACAGCTAAAACATATATCACCTGGAAAAAATTTAAATATCCCATCAAACATGAAAGTATTATGAAGTAATAGCTGGACTTGCTTGTAATAAAAAAAAGTTATATTTTTGGCAAAGGTCCTTTCACACCAAAAGTTTTTGCCTATTAGTGTGGTTGAATTGGATCATTGAAGGTCAGCAGCAAAGACTTTGGGTAATACAGTGAGATTCATAAATATACATTGAGTATATTTGTGTTATTTAACATTTAATTATTGCAGGGTTGCGCAATATTCTGTGTTTGCATTTCACTGTTCTTATTCATTTTGAGGAATACACTTACTCCTGATTTCTCTCAACATGGGGACAGGAGAGGTGTCAGTCAATAAATGAGAAAACAAAGTAACTTGCATTACTTATTTGAAAAAGTAAATCGGAAGTAATGTTACTTTACTAGTTACTTGAAAAAGTAATCTGATTACATAACCCATGTTACTGAGGCGAAACTGCGTTCCCTTGCGTTACTTATTTGAAAAAGTAAATCAGAAGTAATGTGTTACTATACTAGTTACTTGAAAAAAGTAATCCAATTACGTAACCCGCGTTACTGAGGCTAAACCACGTTCCCTTGCATTAATTATTTGAAAAAGTAAATCGGATGTGTTACTTTACTAGTTACTTGAAAAAGTAATCTGATTATGTAACCCACGTTACTGAGATAAACCTTGCGTAACTTATTTGAAAAAGTAAATCGGAAGTAATGTTACTTTACTAGTTACTTGAAAAAGTAATCTGATTACATAACCCACGTTACTGAGGCAAAACTGCGTTCCCTTGCATTAATTATTTGAAAAAGTAAATCAGAAGTAATGTGTTACTATACTAGTTACTTGAAAAAAGTAATCCAATTACGTAACCCGCGTTACTGAGGCTAAACCACATTCCCTTGCGTTACTTATTTGAAAAAGTAAATCAGAAGTAATGTGTTACTATACTAGTTACTTGAAAAAGTAATCTGATTATGTAACCCACCTTACTGAGACAAACCTTGCGTTATTTATTTGAAAAAGTAAATCGGAAGTAATGTTACTTTACTAGTTACTTGAAAAAGTAATCTGATTACATAACCCACGTTACTGAGGCAAAACTGCGTTCCCTTGCGTTACTTATTTGAAAAAGTAAATCAGAAGTAATGTGTTACTATACTAGTTACTTGAAAAAAGTAATCTAATTACGTAACCCGCGTTACTGAGGCTAAACCACATTCCCTTGCATTAATTATTTGAAAAAGTAAATCGGATGTGTTACTTTACTAGTTACTTGAAAAAGTAATCTGATTACATAACCCACGTTATTGAGGCGAAATTGCGTTCCCTTGGGTGGTTAAGTTCTGTAAAGAACCTTTATTTTTAAGAGTGTTATAAAACCTTTCTGGCAAAAAAGGGTTCTTTAATATTGAGTCAAGAACCCTAGTGTTCGATACAGAACCCCTCTGAACCCCCAATAAGTGTGTATAACCTATATTTGATCTAATGTCATGACATTCATACATTGTTTAGTGTGATTTGAGCGTCTAAATACAGTGATTTTGGGATCATTGAATAAGACTAGAACAAAAAACTAAAATTGAATCTGACAGTGAACCATGAGAATCATACATCACACTATGACATAAAACAATTTTCAGAACAGCTCTAATTCTTTCTTGTATTTATATTTATGCTTCCTTTGCTTCTATTTTTGACTACCACAGGAGTTTAGCCCGCTTTGTCTTATATTTTCCGGCCGCACCCTCTGTCCTCCTCTCGGCTCCCTCCTCTGTTTTACTGTGCAAATCCTGTGTGAAGGTAAACAGCACACAATGGTCCTCCTCACATACACAAACAGAGCTGGAACTCTGTGAACATCTGAACTCCTTCCAAATAACTCAATGCACGGACCACACACAACACCGGTCTAAATACAGGACCTTTTTGTTTAGATATGCTTTACAGCCACTTGTAAGAGCGTCTAAATGAGGCGGCTGGAACAATGTTCCAGAGCATCTGGTGGAGCGACTGTGTTTTGTCCAGAGCTGGGAATCTTCAACACTTCTTCCAAACTAGAAGGGGTTGATTTAGGATGAATTAGGCTAGTGTTTTAAACAGAGGAGAGGCAGAGAGGAGGGATGGGCAGAATGGCTCCTCTTCAGGACACGCTTTCATTTACGAAGACCTGAAAAACACAAACAGGCAGAAAAATGTTATTAGAGTTAACCAACATATCGGTTCAACAGATCTTTTTGGCGTTGACAGTTGATTTTTGGTAGGCGACGGATGTTATTTAGAGTGTTATTTGGTTCATTTTGTATATCATGCTTTATTTTACTTTATTTGCAGTTTATGTTATTTTAGTTGTTTCAGTTCAATTTGAATGTATACACTCCCGGTCAAAACTTTGGGGTCAGTAGATGACAGATATTGATATTACTCTGCAAAGATGCATAAAATTAATCAAAAGAGAGACAGTGAAAACATTTATAATGTTACAAAAGATTTCTATTTCAAAAAAATACTTTTTTTAAACTTTCTATTCATTTAAAGAATCCTGAAAAAAATGTATCACGGTTTCGTCAAAAATATTAAACAACTGTTTTCAACATTGATAAAAATAAATGCTTCTTGAGCAACATATTAGAATGATTTCTGAAGGATCATGTGACACTTTGCCATCAAAGAAAAAAAAAAAAAATCACATTGTAAAATATATTAATATAAAAGAGAGTTATTTTAAATTGTAATAATATTTCACAATATTACAGTTTTTACTGTACTTTTGATCAAATAAATGCAGCCTTGCTGAGCATAAGAGACCCAAACGTTTTTACTGCAGTTTTTTATTTGATTTCATTTAATAATTACAATATTTTATAGTTAAGTCATTATTGTTAAATGTGTAATAAAGTTTTGCACTATTTCACACTGAGTGGAAATTTTTCATTCATATATTAACCATCAGCTGATTCATTGGGTTTCTGGCCTGTTTTCCCACCTTAGACATCTGTATCTGCAAAATCCACTTTCGATCAACCTCTAATTACAGTACTAGAAGTTAAAACTTACTTTGCGAACACACACACAAACACACACCTGCTGGGTGATTTATTAAACTCCCTGAGACCGTGAAACATCTAGAGACATGACAAGTACTTCTCTCATTTGCAACTAGTCTGATTAAACTGTCATGAAAAATGTCCCCGGGGCAAATATAATGTGTTTAGCACCTCCATGTGCACATATTGAGAAGGCTTCTTCTGCACACACTCATTACAGATCCTGCATAATTTAAGACTTATTGAAATGAGGCCAGGCCCGGTCTCAGAGGGACCACTGCACTGATCCATATTCTTCTTATGAATAGATAAAAACACGTAAGATCGAGGTATAGCAGCAGATAGCATGCAGAAAGGAGATCACACACCTACAACTCTGAAATAAAAACATTTTCCCCAGACTAAAAATGCATCATTAGAACTAAACCACAAAAATGACTTGCTCCACAATTTACACTTCCATTTTCAGCAGTCCGGCCTGTCCAGTCGGAGTGAAGTAACACAGACTATTATTTCTTCAGAAGATGCTATTTTTCTAGTTGGCACATAACTAATGATAAAAGTATGAGGAAAGTCAGCCAAACATTGTGCCACTTCCAGCTGCCAGCGTTTAAAACAAGATCTGACATTACGGTTTTGCAGCACATAAACATTGTGCTGGCGTAGTTCTCTTGTTAAAAAATTAGATCTAGCCTGGAATCACATCAACAGACTGACACTTTTTCATGTCACACTTATAGAGCTTATACGAATAGCCCACATGTAATATTTGCCAATAACAATACAAAAAAATGGTGCTAGTTGATATAAAAGCTCCTTTACTGTTGGATTTAGCTGCAGACAGTTTCACTAATCCCTCACTGGACAAGATCAGAATGCTTAATGAATGGACTAATTAAGAACTTACACTAATTAAAAGAAAACTAACTTTAATTAATGCTTCAGATAAGGGGCAAGCAGGGACAAGTGTAAGAGGATCAATTATATTTAACTCACACACAGAGCATGTGACTGTGACACATTCTCACATTCTTAAAAATAAAGGTTCTTTATTCGCATCGATGGTTCCTGGAAGAACTTTTAACATCTTTTTCTTGACCAAAAGGTTCTTTATAGTGAAAAAAAAAGCTTTTTTAGAGTATTAAAATGTTCTTTACACTAAGAAAATAATGGTTCATTAAAAAACTGTGCACTGAAAGGTACTTTGAGGAAACAAAAAGGTTTTTTCTATAACATCGCTGTGAAAACCTACTTTTGCAACCTTTATTTTTAAGAGTGCACATTTTGCTTTAACAAAAAAACAAAAAAAAAAGACTTCTATATTGTTTTTATTATGCCTGTAAATGTAACCAAATTGAACCTATTAATTAAAAATTTCGATTTATTATTTATAATTTATACTGCTTTTATTTCATAATATGCTTAATTATCATTATATGCATAATTATCATCATAATTATCATTAATTAATCGATTTTCAAACAGATGACATTTCTAATTGTCCACAAGGGGAAGTTGTGTCAGATTTTGCTTGCACGCACACGCACACACACACACACACAGGTACTTACTGATGCACGGGCTTTAACAGAAGATGAGATGGTTTCTCATTGACATGGTAGAGTGGGAATGGGTCAAATCCACCAATAAAATCAACTGAAAACCAAACAAAAGATGAAATTAAAGAATGAAAGAAATGAAACCGGAAAATGAGCCATGAAGAGAACAAATGAAACATGAAATGATAAATCACTTGATATAAAAAACCATGAACAGACATTATGCATGACAGAAATATGAATCAATGTGAACATTAACACTGGAATATACACTACAATTTACACAAATTAGACAATTATTAACAATGAACAGCGTCTCATGAGATTTGATTTGCTCTTTCTCACACACACACACACACACACTGGGTTTACATGTTTTATGGGGAATTTCAATAGACATAATGACTTTTATACTGTACAAACTGTATATTCTATCCCCTAACCCTAAACCTACCCATCACAGAAAACTTTCTGCATTTTTACATTTTCAAAAAACATCACTTAGTATGATTTATAAGCTGTTTTACTCATGGGGAACAAAAAATGTGTCCACAAGAACAAGGATTTCGGATATTGCAATTTTGTGGGGACATTTTGCCGGGGGGTTTTGTGTGTGTGGTCCTAGTAATTTGATGCAAAGGTAATATAACACTTAGTATAGTGTTATAAATGTACCTACGTTTTAAAAAAAAGGATTTATGATATTGATGACCATTAAAACGCATCACAGTCTGTGAAAAGGGTCTATTCACTGTTACTCTCTCTCTCTCTCTCACACACACACAGACGAATAAATAACAGGTCTCTGAATGAGTGATTTTCATGATCAGATGTCAGGCCTCATTCAGACTCCACACAGTCTCTCATTTCTAACTTATATACAGCAAGAAAAAAGGGAGAGACTCCCTGCGTCCCAATTCCAATACCACCTATTTTAAATATAAACAAGTCTGCGAGATTAAAAAGAGCCCCAATGCACAGTAGGTTGAAAACAGTGTGTAAATGATGTATGATTTCTGCTGGGAGTTTTGAAATATGCATCTGTTACCCACAACCCACTGCACTACGAAAGTTTGTGAGTTAAAGAGATAGTTCACCCCTAAATTAAAATTCTCTCATCGTTTATATTCACCCTTATTTATTCCAAACCCATTTTAATTTCTTTATATCATGAACAAAAAATGGGTGTTCTTGTACATACAAAGAAATATGTGTAATAATGAAGGTAATGACTTTAGCTAGATGTTAACACTAGTTTAAAAGCACAGTACACGAAAAAAGATCTGCGGTATCAAGATCAATATGAGCACACATTTTAGTGTATACTTAGTAGTGGAACACGTGTTTCAGCTGTGAATCATGACAGCACAAACAAACATTTCAGTCAATCCATAAAAGCACAACAGAAGGCAATCTCAGGAGCAATTTCACCTCCATGTTTACGCACACTGAACATACAGCAGGCCTGATAATAGCAGAGCTGGTTTGTTTATCATAAACGACAGGCTTTGAGCTCATAATGTGTCATTAGCGTTCGCAGGATCCGTGAAGCTCCAGAGACCATGAGCTGCGCTGCTATGTGTGGAATGCTGGGAAGGCAGGAGCAAATGGACGACTTCACTCGTACTTACAGTGCGAAACACACACTTCCAGGGCAAACAACCACTGAGATTTTGCACGGTACAAGCCACTTTCATGTGTTTATGGTGAAAAATGAAATATATGGCTATCCAAAAATTGGTAACACTTTATACACATTCTACTAACTATAGGTAACTTTGCAACTACATGTCAACTTATTAACCTTAGCCAAACACCTAACCCTAACCTAACAGTCTACTAATACTCTAATGAAAGTTAGTTGACATGCAGTTGCAAAGTTGCTTATAGCTAGAATGTCTAAAGCGGACCATCGAAATAAAGTGTAACTGAAAAATTTCCCGAAAAACTTGTGTTGTGAAAACTAAACATGATCAAAGACTTTAAGACAATACAACTTACTCAATAGCGGTCATGACAGCCAAAGGCACACACTACCTAATAAAATAAAAAATTCAATAAAATTAAGATAAGATAAAATAATACAAATAAAATAGGATGATAAGATAATATAAAATAAATAAGATAAAATAAAATAAATAAAATAAAGATTAACTTTTAACAATTATAACATTTAATAACAGAAGTAAATTAAGCAATGAACAAAAAAAAAAATAATGCAATAATTTCACACGGCTCTTTGTTACAGAAGAGAGAATGTCAGTAATGAGTGATGTACTTTTTAATAATTAAAAGTAAAATCGCAAATTCATTACTGTATTGTCAGTGGATGTATTTAGCAGCCGGGGGGGAATTGTGTGATATGATTAACTATACTGGTTTCTAGCAGTCATAAAGACTTCTCTCCTGTGGAGACTGTTTCTGTGGTGGAGAAAGCAGCATATAGAGAGATGAAGCTGAAGAGAGAGGAGGAGAAGAACTATAGCACAACTGTTCAGAAAAACGTACCAGTGGTCGCAATTCATTTTCAAAAAGAGAGGTGGGTGGAACGAATAGCGGTCACAATGCTGTGAAAATGCCTCTGTTGAGTGAGAGAAGTAGACTGGGGGTCTGAGAGCCATTTAATGTACAGTACACTGCAAACCCTAACGCTCAAAATACTTAATTGGTTTGAGTAGGACAAACTTAAATTGAACAAATGAGTTCAATTAAATTAACTGCTATGAGTATTTAGACCTTTAATTTTCTTTTGAGTTCACAGCACTGACATATTTCAAGTAAACCGAACTGTTTCATTGTTTTGAGTTGTATGAACTCATTTCTTTTAATTTAGACAAAACTTAAGTTTAACTGAAACTGGGCTGGGATTTCTGTTTCCCAGCATGCTTTGCCCATGGCACTCGAAAGGGAGAGTAAATGCTAAAATTAAAGGTGCCGTAGAACGTGTTTTCAAAAGATGTAATATAAGTCTAAGGTGTCCCCTGAATGTGTCTGTGAAGTTTCAGCTCAAAATACCCCATAGATTTTTTTTTTTATTCATTTTTTTAACTGCCTATTTTGGGGCATCATTAAATATGAGCCGATTCAGGGTGCACTCTAAAAAATGCTGGGTTAAAAAAAACCAAGCTGGGTAAAATATGGACAAACCCAGCAGGTTGGGTTAAAAGGCACCTATTATGCCCTCTTTCACATGATGTAATATAAGTCTCTGGTCTGGTCAAGTTTCAGCTTAAAATACCCCACAAATTTGCCCCTATTTGGGGGTGAGCAAAAACACGCCTTTTACTATATTACTATATTGCTGGCTAAAAAAATAAATCCAAAATTGGTGGAAAAAAATGGCTGGGTGAAAACAACCCAATCCCTGGTTTTGTCCATATTTAACCCAGCAGTTTTTAGAGTGTGTGTGGCCCTTTAAATCTCGTGCTCCATGCCCACGGAGCTCGCGCTTGCCTTAAACAGCATAAACAACGTTCACACAGCTAAAATAACCCTCAAAATGGATCTTTACAAAGTGTCCGTCATGCAGCATGTCTAATTGCGTAAGTATGGTATTTATTTGGATGTTTACATTTGATTCTGAATGAGTTTGATGGTGCTCCGTGGCTAAAGCTAACATTACACACTGTTGGAGAGATTTATAAAGAATGAAGTTGTGTTTATGAATTATACAGACTGCAAGTGTTTAAAAATGAAAATAGCGACGACTCTTGTCTCCGTGAATACAGTAAGAAACGATGGTAACTTTAACCACATTTAACAGTACATTAGCAACATGCTAACGAAACATTTAGAAAGACAATTTACAAATATCATTTAAAATATCATGATATCATGGATCATGTCAGTTATTATTGCTCCATCTGCCATTTTTCGCTGTTGTTCTTGCTTGCTTACCTGCATAAAGTCTGTTGATTCAGCTGTGCACAGATCCAGATGTTAATACTGGCTTGTCTAATGCCTTCAACATGAGCTGGTATATGCAAATATTGGGGACGTACATATTAATGATCCCGACTGTTGCGTCACAGTCGGTGTTATGTTGAGATTCGCCTGTTCTTCGGAGGTCTTTTAATCAAATGAGATTTATATAAGGAGAAAGCAATGGTGTTTGAGACTCACTGTATGTCATTTCCATGTACTGAACTCTTGTTATTTAACTATGCCAAGGTAAATTAAATTTTTAATTCTAGGTAACCTTTAAGTGTTATATAACGTTTTTTTTACAAGATTAATGTTAAGGAAGATTTAGAAGTGATCAATGTTTTGTCATGCTAATTTAGAAGAGTTTCTGTTAATGTGGGTTTTTGGAGAGTTGCCATCATGGTGACGAGGAGCACATGCGGCTTGGTTTGAGAACAGGTGAGTTACATGTTTTAAGTTGCTGTACTCATTCCTTAAGTGCTATACCCTGCTATTGTTAACATGTTAGACAATTAGCAAGTTGGCATTTTTTGTATTTTATTAGGGTTTACAGTGAAGTAAATAACTTATTTGATTTGCAAGAACTCAAAATAAAAAAGTTAACTAAATGTTTTATGTTAATTGCTATCAAATTGTATGAGTTAGCTAACTCAGTACTTCAAGTTAGGAGCAATTAACATGCATAAGTACTACAAACTCCAAACTTGATAGTTCTGCTTACTTAAAATTGGGAACATCATAACTCAAATTTGATGTAACTGATTACCTCAAATTCGGGTTTACAGTGTATGAAAATGGATATTCCTTTTGAAATTTGCAAAAGATTATATTTAACAGTGTGATTATTATATTGTGTTTTTTAAAAGATTAACTTTAACTGAATGTTAGAATAACTTAATAAATCAAGAACATACCATTCAAGATTTTTAAAATGTTTTTGAAAGAAGTCTCAACTGCATTTATTTGATTTGAGTAAAAAACAGCAATATTGTTAAATATTACAATTTTAATATTCTATTAAATTAAAATTCTATTGTAATATATTTTAAAATGTAATTTATTCCTGTGATGTCAAATCTGAATTTTCAGCATCATTACTCCAGTCTTCAGTGTCACATGATCCTTCAGAAATCATTCTAATATGACGATTTAATGCTCAAGAAACATTTATTATTATTATCAATGTTGAAAACAGTTGTGCTGCTTAATATTGATGAATAGAAAGTTCAAAAGAACAGCATTTATTTGAAATACAAATATGTTGTAACATTATAAATGTGTTTACATTCACTTTTAATGCATTCTTGCTGAATAAAAGTATTAAAAGTATCTTTACTGAGCCCATACTTGTGTATATAAATAAAAAGCCAATGTTATAAAAAAATATAATCAGTCAATAACCAAATATTTTTTCATTCACATAAACTTATATATGGCATCTACTCTGATCAATATCCATTGGAAAATGATTTTTTTACGGTTAGTCTGAGGTAATTATAATCATCTTTATATAAAAAAACAAACAAAAGTGTAGTGTATATAGAGTATAGAGTCTTGTGCTGTGTCTGAAATCACCCCTATACCCTTAAATATGGCACTATTTGAGGGGACAGCCATTTGTAGTGGCGTCTGACCATAGTGGACGTTATCGAGTGCACTCATTCAATCCCATAATGCACCGCAATAACGAGTGTACAACTGATGTACACTCAACGGCATATAGATTACCCATAATGCACTGTGAGAGTCGTGCCGAATAAATTCCCACATCTGACCAGAAGATGGCGCCCACAGCTGAATCATCTAACCATCCATTTTCCAAACCGCTGGTCCAATGTGGGTACAGTGTAATATTCCTTTTTAATTGATTATTAAATTGTTTGATTAAGGTTTACACATGCTAGTTTCCATGACAGAGTTCAAGATAAATCTTTTCATTTCTACTGGAGCTGCCAGTTTGCAAAGTTTCAAATCATTATTAAACAGCAAACACAAGCTATACAAAAGCAACAGCCCTTCCAGCTCCTTCAAGGGGACTATATGTGGACTAGGGAATAGTGAATGAGGGATTTCGAACACAGCCTTGGTGTCAGTTTTGCTTTGCATCACAGGTAGAGATCAGACAGGGCTCATGCAATAAGACAAATCCAGCACTCGCATAACAAATTCTCTTTGACTCTATACTGAGTGTGTCTCTGAGACACCCATCTCTCTGTTCTGTGTCCTGCTTTTACCTGTCGCTTACTCTCTCTCTCTCTCTGTGTAACACACATAGTGTAACACACATTGGGGAAGCGCTCACACTAACGTTCAGCACTACACTATTCTGACCCACTTTCATAAAAACCAGCTCTTTTTTGAGTCTGCATAGGAATCTGCTCAGCGCTGATAACCAACCAGACACTCGAGGTGCCACACACATTCTCTCTCTCCCATTCCCGCTCTGATGTCGAGCCAAGCTTGCGTTTTCTTTTGGTAAAGGCAGGTCTCATAGAGGATCCGGGCTTAGATCAGTACCCAAGAGCCCACCCTGTAGCTGGTGGCTGGGCCGACCTGTCCACTGTTATTAGATTAGATTCACACAAGTGACTGCTGCTGCTTTTAATGAGCCAACGATAACAGTGGGACTGCGACTACAAACTAATTATGGATGCAAGTCATTTAAAACAGAAAGAAAGAGCGAGAGAGATGAGAAGGAAGGGTGAACAAGGTAGAAGAATAATAAATGATAAAATTGAAGCCTGACACATTATTATTCAAATCACCTGTAGGGAGTGGGAGAGAGAGAGAATGAGAGAGAGAGAGAGAAGAAAAAGAGAGGAACAGAAAGAGGGAAACTTCAGAGGCAAGGAAGTGCTGTGGAGAAAATTAAATCCTCCACTTCAAATGAGCGTGTAAATGAACCACACACAGCTTTGCAAATACAAAATAGACACACACACACACATATCCTCGTACTTCCAACTCCAACGTAGCATGAGGAAAGAAAAAAGATCTTTAGCTTAAAAATTCAAAATTCCCCACAACCACAAGTTAACAATCATCTCCTAAGGTACCTAAAATACGTATTTTAGAAGAAATACAGTATCTAAGGCAAAGTTGATGCTGTAATGGAACATAACTGGGAGGTCCATTAAAGACCCCATGAAATGGTTTAATGAGTTTTCCTTCCTGACATATTTTCATTGAAATGTTCCACATTTTTTCAATACCCAAAAGTCTGTAATTTATGTCACAGACCTGCAAAACCACACTTGACAGCTAGTTCGCAGCTAGAAAGCAACAAAGACACTCTCAAACACTTTCTAGCCACTTCCTTTGCAAGCAATTGATGCTGGGAAAGCTATGAAATGGCAGCTTGTTCTACTGCCGCCTAAAAAGTAATATTACGTGTGATAAAAAAACAAACAGTGATGAAAACAGCGTTTATCAAACTATTATGTTATAAAATTATCATAATAAAATGAAAGTGTTATTTGTTTACTACAAAAATCACTTATTTTAAATCAAATCATTTATATCAACCTATAATGAACAAATTGATTTACTAAAATGAATCAGACATTTTGTCAAGCTACATACTAATGGTTAGAAAAAGTAGTCTGATACTTATCTTATTTTTATCAACACAGAAGTAAGTCATTTTCTGTGAATGTGCAATACTTCCGATTCATTAGCCTCTATAGGTAATTAAAGGGTTAGTAATAACCCAAAAAATGAAAATTCTGTCATTAATTACTCACCCTCATGTCGTTCCACAACCGTAAGACCTTCGTTCATCTTCAGAACACAACTGAAGATTTTTTTGATGAAGTCTGCAAGGTTTCTGTCTCTTCGTAGAGATCCAATGCAACTACCACTTTTCAAGGACCAGGAAGGTAGGAATGACATCATTAAAGTACTCCATGTGACTCCAGTGGTTTAACCTCAATTTTATGAAGTGACGTGAGTGCTTTGTTTGTGCAAAAAAAACACAATTTATCACTTTACTTACAAAAATATCGATCTGCAATGTGCGTTCATGAGCAATTCGTGCTTCACGGCGAATGCTTGTGTTCAGACTCACGCGTCAACAACGCACACGCGCGAGTGTTCACGAGAGCTTCACGACGCATGCGTTCACGCGAGAGCTGCCATTGTTGCGTGAACATGCTTTAGATAATATTATTTTGTAAATGAAGTGGAAAATTATGGTTTTTTTTGCACAAACAAAGTACTCGCGTCGCTTCATAAAATTGAGGTTAAACTCCATGTGGAGTCACATGGAGTACTGTAAGGATGTCATTCCTACATTTCTGGTCCTTGAAAGTGGTAATTGCGTTGGATCTCTATGGAGGGACAGAAATCTCTCAGACTTCATCAAAAAGATCTTAATTTGTGTTCCGAAGGTCTTACACCGTGTCCTAACCAGACGCGTTGCGATGCCGCGACAAGCGATAAAAGTATCTTTTCCATGTTAATCAGAGTTTTTGTCCTAACCAGCCGCGATGGCGACACATGAATATTCTATTTTAGAAACAGTTTCTATTTCTCCGCGACGTCACGGCTGGAAAAGCAACACAAAGTATGGCAATGATATTATCAGGTATTGTTTATGAGCTTTATTTAATGTTAAAAGCATCTAATGTTTGAATATCGTTCTGTGTTCCCAGCTTTTTAGCTGTAATGAAAACAACACTGGCTAATTCACCTCAGACCTTAAAAAAATTATTGGGCACAAGAACGTTCAAACTGTCAATGCGAACAAACAAGTCTATTCTATGACAAAGATTGGTTCAGTCACTCCGTATGTACTTTAAATAATGTTTAAATTGTGTAATATTTATGAATTTTACTATGTACTTGCCCATTTCATTGTGTCCGCTGTGCTCTTGCCAAGAGAGCCCGCCCACACTCTCTTCTGATTGGCTGTGGTTTTTGATTGATTTTATTGCTTCTCATTTTCGTGTCTAGTGTGGACAGTCAAATTGCTCGTCACTGGAATCTTATCGCATCGCGTCTGGTTAGGACACAGTGTTACGGATGTGGAACGACATGAGGGTGAGTAATTCGTTTTTGGGTGAACTAACCCTTTAAGAAGAATAACAAAGAGCAGTAAACAGTAAAACTATTTGCACAACAAACTAGTATAATTAGGATTATGATAATGAATTATAATAAAAAATACCAGTTTGCATGCAATATCTAATTTTACAGCTAAAATAACTGGAAGCGGCTAACATGCATTCAAAGTTCATTCAAAAGTTCATTTTGCACAAACAGACAGATGGCCTCAAAACTAACAGGCATAAAAGCCACCAAACAGCCATTTTGATTTCATGTGGTCTTTAAATCCCCTGGGTTATGAATCAACCTCGAAGCAATAAAATGTTCCTCTGCGCACTTATAATCACTTTAATGTTGGTCAATTTGTCAGAGAATAAATACAGAGTTCACCCGAGCACATGTGCACTGCCTATAAAACACAAAAACACACTCCTGTTGAGTGATGAAGCTCAAGGGTCATCAGAAAACAAAGACAAACAGGAAGTGACTGTAAAGGATAAAAGTGGATTATTTCAGTGCAGTCAGCGAGATACAGCCCTACGGGGAAAGTTCAGTGGTGGTAAACCAAAGAACAGTATCTCCTACTTTTCTGGAACAGGGGAAAGCATTTATAGTCAGTGGAGGGCTGGTGTTTAGCCCATACAAACAGGGCAGTGGCTTATCTCGTCCCCTGGGCTTCACTCTGGTCCTCTCCCACTTAGCCTATTCTGTCAAGAGCAAATATTCACTGTGTTTATGCACTGAAAACAGTTTTTTTTTTATTGAATTTATGTGCATTCCTATGGACCTATTCAACAGTCAGTACTGGAAAGCACTTTCCTTATCTGGCAAACTCTGATTGGTTATCTTTGTCTGTACTGACATCTTCCAAGAATTTTACACACACACACACACACACACACACGTTCTTTTTTGTGAATTGTGGGGACATTCCATAGGCGTAATGGTTTTTATACTGTACAAACTGTATTTTCTATCCCCCTATACTACCCCTACCCCTAAACCTAACCATCACAGGAAACTGTGCACACTTCTACTTTCTCACAAAAAGTCATTCTGTATGATTTATAAGCCTTTTGAAAAGTGGGGACATGGGGTATGTCCTCATAAGTCACCCTCTCCTTGTAATACCTATGTAATACCCATGTCATTATACACATTTGTGTCCTGATATGTCACAAAAACATGCACACACACACACACACACAGTCGCTGGGATGGAACCTTTTCAGGTGATTAAAAAGGTTTGAGTTTTCCGCCTTGGTTAGAACTGACTGACCACATATTTTGCAGACCACCTGGGCCGCTTCACATAGAACGTGTTTTATATAGAACTACTTTTCTATTCCAAACACACACTAGACGGATGTGTTTGACCGTTGCACGTTTTTGCATTCCACTTTCATTTCACTGCATTCCAGCGCAACGCTCAAACATGTCCGTCTAGTGTGTGTTTGGAATAAAAAAGCAATGATTGCGTGTTTACATAGAAAAACAATGAAAAAGTCCCACAGTGGAATGCAAAAATGCATCTTTTGTAGCATCCTGTGACCTGACTTTCTAATAACATGGTGCTCAAGTTAAAAGAAGTTCAGCTTTTAAAAAAAGTGTCTCAAGAGTTTGCCGCCCCACTGACCTTAGTCTCACATTTTAACCACAAAAACTGTGTGAACCGGCCCTTAATCTGTGCTTCGTTGCTTTTAAGAAACCCAAACGACTTCCATCTAAATGAGGTCGTGTTTCATTATTTTCAACAATTTCCTCAGCTTTGGATGTTAAATCAAGTTCGGTTCAGCTGTTGTTTCCCTCGCCGGCTCCCAGCAGACTGACTGATGTCATGTTTATTTCTGCTGTGTAATACAGTTCAAGTAAAATGTCCAGAGCTTATCATCGTTACCAACATTCCTTTTTTTAGCGATCTTGATATGATATTGTTTATCGCCCAGCCCTGCAAACCACCTACATTAATCACTAAACCTAATCCATAGTGTTAAAGGGGGGGTATAAAGCTATTTCATTTATTCTGACTTATTTACACTGTTAAAGAGTTGGATTCTCATGCTAAACATGGCCAAAGTTTCAAAACACGAGTTGGACGAATGACTGAGTATTTCTGTGCCAAAAATTCTCTTCCAAATCCGTACCGGATTCTGGGTCTTTTTTTCGAGTATGGGCCTGAGTGACTTAAACAGGGGCGGAATTCCTTGTATGGGCATTTCTCCCTGAATATTAAAATAACCATAGAAACTGATAGTTGCAATCACTTTTTTATTGGTTAAAATGAATGGAGAATATTTTGTGTTTTTCCTTGGCTGCTCAACCCCTTAGGATCGGCGTTTATGGTTTCATAAACAAGACTCAGTTCTACGCTGTATTACAGATCATTTGAAACTGAAAGATGGAGCGGTCACAGCGATTATGATCCTGGTCATGAGTCGGAACCGCAGGTGGTGAGTAAAACTGCTTCAAATGTCTGTTTTGTTGGCAATAGGCATCTAAGTGCATATAATGTAAACAACACGAACATAGTGAACATATGCTATATTCATTATAGTGATTCAAAAGTTATCCAGGGATAATGCGATGGTGTATTGTGTGTGTTTAAATACATTTGTTTAGCTGACCATTGATAGCTTGCAGCCGATTTCTACACAAAAGCTGCGCGTGCTCGTGACTCTAGCTCCGCTCACACGACACGCCTCCAGGCGCTCGGCTGCTTCCGGAAATACTCGGTACAGCATATGCATCTTTTATAAATATGATAAAACTAAAGACTTTTTGGAGATATGAAGGATGCACTACTACTCTATAGGTACTCAAGATCAACATGAGATTGGCAGAAACTGTGTGTGATACCCCCCCTTTAACAAAAGCAAACGTGAGATAAAAACACATTTGCTGAAGCAACCATGCTTCAGCTTTCTTCAGGTCTTTGAGCTCTTTTATCATGACTCGTGTTTCAAGAGACTCACCAAAAGCTTGAAATTGCAAGTGCAATGCTGTACCAGGGGAGCTACTGAGCAAGTTTACTATAAGACTCACATATGGTGCTGATTATGTGATGCAAACGTCAGAACGTATTAGTTTACAAATCAAGCACTATGGTAAAAGTGTTTTGAGGTCAAAACATAATATTGTAGAAGGAACCGCACGAGAATAAGTCTTATTAATCGAAAAGGAATACAATTCTAGTGTTCATTTCAGCTTAAAACTGCAGTGAATTATATGTACAGGTACGTTTTTGGAGTTTTGGAAAAAGTTTTTCCATTGAGCCTATGTTGCAAACACATTTTTACAAATCGACGTCCACAAACATTTAGGCACACTTACACACAGACCATTTTATAAAGCGAGTTGAGTAATACAGTGTTTCTCACAAAGTATATCTGAGTAGTACCCTTCCCATGGACCAAAATGGTTTTTTACATCAATATTTCATATTCTTCAACATTGATAATTCATATGGTTTAGATATATTCTCTCAAAACAAAGCTAGGAGGACACAGTGCTATCATCTCCTGAAGAGTACAATCAAACAAGCACATTTCTTCATAATAAAATTGATAAACTATCTGTTTTAGACACTTAAGAAAGAATGTGTTGTTTGGACAGACTTATATTTTTTTCTCTTATCTCACACCCACACACACACTTTTTGACCTGAGCAGACAGATATCAGCCACAACAGCAGAACTACTGCCAAGCAGACAGACGGGCTTGATGGGAGATAAGAGAGAGAGACAGTGAAGATACTCACAGCTGTCCTCCTCCTCTGTGATGACACTGATGACGTAGCAGGCGTAGATGAAACCCAGCAGCTGAGGAGACAAACACAAACACGTCAGTGTATTGACTGAGACAGACAGAGAGATGAGAGACACAGCAAAAAGAGTGGAAAAGAGAGGCAGACATGCTCTTCTTTTCACATTTCACTCTCAGCTCATGTCTTCACCTGATGTCAGAATAACTAGATTTTTACATTTTCTTTGTTTGCTTGTGCCAGTGTAACCTCCACGATTCTAGGGTGATGTATGTGGTTGCCAGGGTGTTATTATTTGTTGTTTACTGGCCCAAGTCAAAAGAGTAAAACCTATGAAGGGGAGATCATCGGTGCGTCCGAAATCACGCAATGTTTGAGTAAGTCCTACATTTCCAAGTTCTATATAGTATGAATGTAATCCAGATGTACTACATCCGCCATGTTGTTACTGTCATGTGACCTACCAGCGTCAGTGGTGTCGCTTCACTGCCATTCACAAATCCCCTCCCATGGCCTCATGGGATAGTAAAGTGTCCATCGTTTGCGCTCTTCAGAATCTCGCCAGAAGTAGTAGGTTATCCGAGTAATTTTCACCTACTGTTTTTCGAATAATATGTATTTGAACATACAACTCTGCTGCCATACTGTTTTTCACATACTATATAGTAGAGAAGTATTTGATATCGGATGCAGTGCATGTCTCCACAGGTTTATATTGTCCAACATGAAAAGAATTTTTGAAAATCTCTCCTCAAATTGCTTGAGATGTTCTTTATTTGTCACTTCGATAAAAAGCATTTACTAAATGAAAAAATGTAAATGATTTGAGGTATCATTCATTTCTAGGGCTGGGACAATAAATCAATGAATCTTGATTCGTGGATCAATTCTGAGATTCATGCGATTCTCTCTCGAATTGATTCTGAGATTAGTTTTTAACAGCAGATGGTGCTTTAGACTAGTTTTTAACCACTTGCTCAAATGCTCACGAAGAAGAGCGCTGAAGAGCAGTGTTGCCAAGTCTGCGTTTTCCTGCAGAATTGGGCTATTTTAACAGTGTTGTCGCGGATTGTTTTTCATGTCCGCGGGTTGAAGCGACCCCGATAACGTGATATTTATCCCCTGGAATGCTAATTTTACCAGGGGAACCTCGGCAAAAAACACAGATTTTTTGAGAGGCAATTAGGCAGATTTTGTTGTGAAAACCTGGCAAGTAAGGCTGCACAATTTATCGAATGATACGAAAAATAACACTGAACTTGAACGCGATTATCGCTTAAATGTGATTCTTAGGGCAATTTGGAAATCACAAAGGCTGCGATTATTTTTTTTAAGCGCAGCTTGTCAATGAAGTATGGCTCCAAATGCTAATCCATCTGAAAGCACTGCGAGTTTGAGTCGCTTATAATGTACATTTGAAAAAGCAAAACATCTTTCCAGACATGAGAAGCATTTATTAACAGCTTGTCCAACAAAAGACAACATTTAATAACATATTTTTACTCCAAACTCACTTCATAATGACAGTTGAGCAGTCGTGTGTTTATTAGTCATGTTTAATCAATCAAAGCGTTTCAATCTTCTGTTTATTCAGCTACAGTGATATGACGCGTGTTCTACACATCTTTTTCTGCAGCAGGGCATATTTTGAGTTTCTGCGCAAGAGCGCCCTCTGGCTTTCAGATTGAGAAGCATTTACTACTGATCACAGAGCCGTACAGCTCTGACAAGCTGTGCATTAAATAATCGCAGCTTTTGCCATATCGCGTGCGATTTAATTGCGATAAATCGTGCAGTCCTACTGGCAACCCTACTGAGGAGCGCCTCTGCGTTCGGCTGAGTCAGAGAATGTACTTGCACCTCAGAATACTTTTATAACACAAGATTAATGTAAACAGCCCACTGCAAACACCCTTGAAATTCACTTCAAACTTTTATAAACTTTATAAATTCATTAGAACTTATTATTTTATAGAAGGTTCAAGTGGTGTGTGTAAGGAATTGGAAGCAAGCAGAGTACGGGTGTTTCGAAACCATGCACTGCCATCTGCTGTTGAAAACTAAGCTCAGAATCGATTCGAGAGAGAATCTCAATGCATTTGGAAAATCTCAGAATTTCTCGATTTACGATGCATCGATTTATTGTCCCAGCTCTATTTATTTCCATAGCACAAACAGTGCGCCGGGAATAGTTACACACCAGAGCTTGATACTATAGTGTTAGGGGTTCCCTAACCATAAGTATGTGCAGCAGGAATGGCAGGAACATCTTATAAACCATTCATTATGAGAAACACATGGCCGATAATACATTACTCAAAGAGACATTAGAGAGAGTTTTACGAAGTCCTGTGCCAAGTGAACAGGGGATGGGTACGTGTGTGTGTGTGTGTGTCTAGATGACGGGCATATTGAAGGCAATGGCAGTGCCACAAAGGCAGATGGCACAGCTCTGCATGAAAACACACACAGGGCAAACTCAACTCCCAAAGAGTGGCACTATTCCAAACCAATTAATCTGTCATTGGGCAGACGGCCCGGCATACACATACCTTGAAAAAAATGCATGCAGTGTGTTTACATATGAACAAGAGAGAGAGAGAAACGTTTGACAAAAACTTAAATGCCCAAATGAGAGTCTATGAGGCCCGTGAGAGGCTGATAGAGCAGGTTTGTGCTGGTGAGACACACAGCTGTTACTAGTGCTCACTCTCTCTCTGTGTGTGTGTTTGTGTGTGTACGCGCAGGGCAAGGTGGTTCAGACCTCCAATCAGCTTCTAATACACTGAAGGAGTTGCAAAATACCAATTGCATCAGAGGAAATGTCAACAACCAGACTGCCAACTGCAGGGGAGAGCTGGCTTAATCAGCATGTCGACCTTGAAACCAATTGAGTGGATCCTTATGTTGAGGGAATTTTAAGATATTCAACTTTGACTTCAATAGACCTATAAACCTGCATGTTATGTTTGCTATGATGTTTACAATAGATGCATAACATAAATTAATTTAACATTTTTAGGGCCAGATTTACTTACAGCTTGCGCATGCGCAAACCCTCTTTTGGCGTTAAGAAAATACTGTCAAGATTTACTAAAGACATGCAGTGAAAAATTTGTGCTGAAAAGGTGTGGACACAGTTTTTTTTTGCGGCTGACCTTATTGCATATGCATTTGTAGGAGTTTCCTTTTCAGATGCAAAATTTATGGGAGGAGAGTATTTAAATGAATCATGTAAGGTGATTTATTAAGGTTTTAGCTAGTCAATCTGGTATTTGAGTCATAATTTACCACCCCAAAAAAGCATGTCTTAAACCAGACACTAATTTGCTCTTGGTAGATTGCGTTGGTCATTATGGAAATGATCCGACTGCGTCTGTGTTCTTCAATTTGCATCTCGTCAGTAGATCCTGCGCAGAGTTTAGTAAATCTGGCCCTTAATGTTTTTGAAAGAGGTCTCTTCTGCTCACCAAGACTGCATTTATTTGATAAAAAAATACAGTGAAAACAGTAATATTGTGAAATATTATTACAATTTAAAAGAACTATTTTCTATCGTAATGTATTTTAAAATTTAATTTATTCCTGTGATCAAAGCTGAATTTTCAGCATCATTGCTCCAATCTTCAGTGTCACATGATCCTTTGATTTGATACTCAAGAAACATTTCTTATTATCATCAATGTTGAAAACAGTTGTGCTGCTTCATATTTTTGTGGAAACAGTGAAACATTTTTTTTTTTCAGGATTCTTTGATATTCATAAATGTCTTTACTTTTGACATTATACATATTTTCACTGTCACTTTTTTGATCAATTTAAATCATCCTTGCTGAATAAAAGCATTATTTTATTTTTTTTATCTTACTGACCCCAAACTTTTAAAAAGCAAGTTATTTGTATTTTTATAAATATATTTTTATTGCAATGTGTCCGGGTCCAGATGATCAGCCTGTTTTTTTATTATTATTATTTTGTGATAATAACTGTCTGATTGTACATAATCACTTACTTGTTCCATACAAGAACAGTGCTGACTGAATCAAACCATAGAAGAGGCTATTTATTATTCAGATATAAATAATAAATCTTTTGTTGAAGACCTCTCTTACTCTGAGACCATGAGACAAACGTAACCCAAATGTAATCAATTCAAAGCTAATTCTTGCTCGGGGCATCTCAGGCGAAGGTGAAAAAGACAGAAAGAGCAGCTCTCCACCTGAGACTTGACCACTCATAAGCTCAGATCTAGTGCACGACTCAAAATCTCCTTAATTATGGTCATTAAAAACCATAAGCTATTTAAAAATCACAATCTTAAAGCCAGGACCCTCTGTTTCACTGTTTCAGGGCTGCACAATCACCTTCCTCTGCTGAAGTTTCTTTCTGCTCTCTGGTGAAACACTTGCAAAGAATTTAACCTGTTTTAACTCTGTAATATTAAGTGTCAGAGTTGACAGGTTGGTTTAACACTGCGTTTCATGGACTGATCATTCAGGTCAAAGGGTAAAGTTGCAGTAGAGAGAAGAGGTTTCTGGGTCAGTGGCTTTCAACTCCCTCAGGGTGTTTCTCATGCCAGCTAATTCAACTTTCAATCTCTCAGTCTAGTCTTCATAATGCCTTTAATATGAATAGAATTATCTCAAAATTGTTTTTGTAATCATTGGGGAATTTGCCTTGAGAACTAATCCTTAAAACTCATTAAAAATGTAATATAAAGGAAAATAAACTGGGTAAAATGTCTGTGGTTTCAAATTTTTAAGCTTGGGAATTCAGACAATTTCAGAAAAGCAAAGTCTAAACTGTCTTTAAAATGGTGGCAAAATTCAAAAAGTGTTTATCATTTTCATTTTGCAATTAAAGACTGTTTACACAAAACTGCTTTACTACTTAGTATTTTTATATACAAATGTTTTTAAGAAATAATAGTAAATCAATATACATTTTAGACTTTCATTCTTCATTATATGTCAGGATGGATATATCATCCTGAATTCTTTCATAGAATATCAACATAAAATTTAATTCAGAAACTAATTATTAATGGTCTCTAATTAACAAGAAGTTCCTTGTGATGAATCTTCCCGAATGTAGCTACATAAATAGCAATGGATGGGAAGTTTATAACCAATGACATGATGCAGAAAGAGCCAGAGGACGAGAGCTGATCTGTCTGTATGACTGACGGATCAAACGCTGTTTCTACATGCACACGACCTGGTTCTGTCATCTCAACAGTTATATAGCATTTCTGTCTGATCTGGGCTCTGGTAACACACACCTAAATAATGCTTGTGTTTGCGGTGCCCTGGAAATGAAATCTATATTAGGAAGAAATCACATCACCGATAACAGAGAGAACTTCTATGCCATAAAAAGACAAAAGTGACTATCTTTATGAATTGGATCTAAACGAGCTAATTATAGCACATCTCTCCTCAATAATCTGTATGATTTGATGTACCATTAATGTCTGTAGCACAAACAGAAGTTTAATATTTAGTGTATGTAAAAGATTGCCTTAGAAAACAATTCACCTTTATATAGCTCTTCATACAACACAGATTGTTTCAAAGCAACTTTACAGTGATAAAGAGGAAAATAATGATTCAACGAAATCATCCCATAATTATTCAGGTGAAATCAGTTCAGTTTGGTTCAATAACTGTGTAAAGTTCATTATTTATGGAATGAGTTCATTTCATCTTTAAAGCAGCTCTGCAGAATACAGTGATATCATCGTCCAGCTCATCCAATAGTGTCAGTGCAACAGTTCCCACCCACTTTTTCAGCGACGCTGGTTCCGGAAGTATTTTTTCCTTCATTTTTCCAATAGGGATTTTATGATAGTCTTCGTTAAAGAGATATAAGCCATGATCCTTCGAGGTGAATCACAACACTCCAAATTTTTATTTGAAGCAAAAAAGTATTTGAAAACCGGACAAAAATACATAGGTACAAGACTGTGTACTTAACGGCTTTAGTGAGAGAAAGAACTACAATCCCATGAAGCATTGCAAACAGCATAATCAAATTAAAAACGATGGAAAAATATGAAACTTCTCATTTACAAATGTTGATTATATGTATAAAAACAATACATTTTAGGTTTATTGCAAAATATGCATATATATATATAAACATTTTTTAAGAGTGTAGGGAGATCGACTCAATTACATCATTCACATTGTTTCATGAGAGAGGGCGGAGCTAAAGATATCTTTTGGCGCATTTTGCTCGTTTCAACTCTCTGATTGGTGTAATTTTCTGTACAGCATCATGGGTAATGTAGTTTTTCACCAGAAATTCTGCTGTTAAACATGATTATTTTAAAAATAAGTTGAAATAACGCAGCCAGAAGGCTTCAACAGAAGCAAATACCATCAATTAACAACCTCATAGTAGGTCTGTCTTTAAAAGTATATAAGCAATTGTTCAAAATCCATTTCCCTATGGAGAAAATGAATGGAGTTTTTACTTCCGGAACATGACTGTTGTACTCTATAGTGTCAGTGCATTCAAGTCAATAATATTACTGAATATTAAGTGTTACATAAAGATACAAAACCAGACGAATCCCCAACTCATATCATTTTAATCATTATAAAGTTTTGATATGCCTTGTGAAAAAGTGTGCTTAATTCAATTGAATGTGCACTTGTACTTCTTAAAAGTATATTTAAAGAATTTTTTTTTTTTTTTAAACTACTTGTTGCAGATAATGTTAATGAAATAAAAGGCCACTTAAGTATAATCACATCATGAGTCCACCTTCAGGACCATTTCTTAACACACTTAAGTACACGTTTAAAAAGTTCACTTTGTAAAAATGTCAAATTAAAAGTTTTACTTTAAAGTACATTTCAAATAATTGTTTTAATAATCTTTTATCATGCTTTACAGAAGTTCACTCATTTTAATGTGTTGAATATACTAAAGCACATGTACTTGATCATTTTAACTAATGTGTTATTCAGTACTACATTTAAAGTAATATTAAAATATATTTTAAATGTACTACACTGATATTAAAGTGAAATGGTATTAATTAAATTACATTACATAATTGCTTGTCAGTACATTTACCAGTACACTTCAATCAAAGACAACAGAAGTAATTATGAAATTACACATAAAGACGTACTTAACTCCTATAATTGGGTCAAAAACACTCTAAATTTCAGCTAACTGCATTTAATATAAATTTAAACTATCATGCTTTTTTATATAACAGTAAATAACATGAAATTAAGAGTCTGAATACATTGCATTCAGTTTTGAGTATGCTAAAGTGAACTTATTTCTCACAAAGGATACCAAGAGTTGAGCAAAGAAAGCCTTCCCCTCCACCAGCTGGAGCATTAGTCCTAAAACTACACTTCCATTTATTATCTGCTCTCACAGTGTTATCTGCCTTAGATTTAGCTGGCTGAAGCTGAGTGAGACAGAAAAAGAGGACGAAAGCGACTGCAATAATACAGACCCAGAGCCTTGTGAATACACAGGCCTGAAAGACGGACACACGTCATAAAAACCTAATGCTGCCTTTGGCACACCACATGAACATGATGTTTGACAGGTTTATTATGTGCCCCTTGTGCCAGTGTCACCCTGCTGCGACAGAAATTAGTCCACCTGCTTGTGTGGTGTATGGCTGTGCCTCTCCATATATGCACACGCATTTACAGACTATATACCACAACAGTTCTGATGTGTCTCTCGCTCCTTCAGTCGCCCGGAGGCAGATTTCACAGCCGTATCACATCAGAATCAGAGCACTCTCAACATCACTTCACAAAAGTGCTCCGCACACGCAAGCACACTTACAGCACTTCACACCCACCAGATCTGAGATTAAAAACCAGGCAAAAATATATCCCACCTGCCATGGCTGCCGAGCGGCCAAAACAAACGCTCTCAGATGTTTGCAGCCGGCCACGTCGAATCAAAAATCCACTTACATTTGTGTGTACATGAAAAGTGATTAAACCACCGCGGGGAGACACTTTGAAGTAAAAGTTTATCTTAATCATGTTCTCAGACACACACTCAGCAACAGTCTGGATGGGCGCAAAACAAGCTGAATTTGTGATTACATTGCAGAGTTTGAACGTGACCGTTTTTTTTAAGTGTGTTTGGGTGCTGAAGGAAAATGAGCAGGAACGGCAACTAACAGCCGGCACAAAGTTTTTCGGAAAGTTTGTGCTGTTTCGAACCACTAAAACAAACTCAAAAACACCTACATTTTGGCCAGATTTCTTTTGAAATGACGTTTGTTCTTCGATTTCACTTCAAGTATTAATGCATTATATTTTTTTAAAAAAAATAACAATGGAGCTTTTGGATGTTTATTTTCAATGTGGACTTGAACATCTATATACATTTCAAGTGAAATGTTCCTCAGCGATCTATTGTCTCTCCCTGGGGCAGAGAGCATGATGGGAAAGGAAGTGATGAATTCCCATACCATCCTGACAAGATATTCTTCTCCGTCTGAAGCAGCTGCCTTATCTTGACTTCAGAGTTTTACTGAAGAGAGAAGAAACTGAGATATGAGAGGAAAGAGATGTCAGATGAGAAAAAAAAGAAGGAAAATCGTGAGATACAAAGATGGAGGAGGAATGAACTCATCCACCCACTTATGCTGATAAAATGGAGAAAGTACAGAGGAGTGAAAACTGAGACACATACCAGTTATGACAGCGGTACAGTTTTTTTTTAAAGGTCAGTGAAAGGAGATCAAAATAACCATCAAAATATGTTGATTGTCAATCTCAAGTGATAAAAAAAAAGTGCTAAAATTGTCACTGAGAAAACAGAAGAACAGGCCACGTCTGAAGTTTTCACAGGTTCCTCCCTCATGGGTCCCACTAATGGAGAAACAGACGTTGCTCTCACTTGTCATAGAGGGGGGTTTACATGAAGCTGAACTAATGACTCTCTCAGTCGCTCACTTGTCATCTGTGTGTGTGTCCTGCGACACTCTCTGACGGTTCTCTTGTGACTGCACATTCTCAGAAGCAGAACAACATGACTATTCACTACAGCAGAAGAAGTGTTTCTGAAAGTGACCTAGTTCAGAAGTTACACACAAACGTCTCAGAAGCGTTTATGAAGTATCTGACTCTTCTCGGCCTCGTTTGCCCTCTCAATCCCAAGCAACAAAACAATTTGTTTTAAAAATGTCTTGCGGGTGGGTGAATTTTTCTCCCAAAGTCATTGTGAGTTAAAAAAAGAAAATAATAATTAGAATATGTATAATATTTATAAATTATAAAAATTATATAATGAATAAATAGAAATTAATGTAACTTGATTTTTAGAGCTATTAAGGCAGTGTTGCAAGTAAGATGCAAGAATAAACTATAGAAATGAGATATTTTGTTTGCATTGACAATGGTCAACAGTTGTTTTTATTTCTTTATGCAAAATGTATTTCTTTTTTTGTGGTGTAATTTGACTTCTGTGAGATTCATTTATCCATCTTCCCATTCTTCTGAGCATTTTCTTACTTCATTTCCAAATTTTGACAAAACCACAAGTGGTGTACTTTGGACAATGAAGATAAAAATCTATATCGCTCTAACTAATCTCTGAATTCACACTGAAGAGGCCTGTAGGAACTTGACTGTAGTGTGTGTGCAACTCCCACCTCCTGCAGGCCACTTTGTTCAGCTCTCATCATGAAGTTAGCAGTTCATTGTTGGAGAATGAGAGGATAAGCATCACTCTGGAGAACTATCCGGCACTCCTAACCCTTCAGATCCTCAAAGCATCCCCCATCACATATATATATATACATATATACATACAGTCAGACCAAAATGTATTCAGACACATTGAACATTTCATTCATAATACAGTTTATTCACTATAGTTTAAAAAAATGGTAATAAAATATGACAAGATCTCAGAGTTAAACTGTGTCAGAAAATATTAATCTTAATTATGTCAGATAACACTTAAGAAAAACATGGTCAGGTCAAAGTGTCTGAATAATTTTTGGTTCCAAATTTTTATCAATTTTACTGGTAGTCCACTGTATGAAGAATTTTTGGGTACAATATGTCACAGTTTACTTTATTTTGCTATCCTCACTTACATAAATGAACTACAGTGTCCTGCACCCACTAGTAAAAATATATCAAAAATATCAAAAATGTCTGAATAATTTTTGGTTTGACTGTATATTATATTATATTATATATATACACATATATGTGTGTTGGTGCTTGTCTGTATACAGTTGTGGCCAGAATTATTGGCACCCTTCATAAATATGATCAAAGATGACTCTAAAAATAAATCTGCATTGTTTATCCTTTTGATCTTTAATTTATAAAATTAGCAAAAATCTAACCTTTCATTGAAGGAAAAGAATTGAAAGTGGGGGGAAATAACATTATGAAATAAATCTTTTTCTCCAAAACACGTTGACCACAATTATTGGCACCCTTTTATTCAATTCTTTTTGCAACCTCCTTTTGCCAAGATAACAGCTCTGAGTCTTCTTCTATAAGGCCTGATGAGTTTGGAGAACACCTGAGAAGAGATCAGAGATCATTCCTTCATACAGAATCTCTCCAGATCCTTCAGATTCCAGCACCATGTTGGTGCTTCTTCTCTTTAGTTCCCTCCACTCATTTTCTTTAGGGTTCAGGTCAGGGGACTGGGATGGCCATGTCAGAAGCTTCATTTTGTGCTCAGTGACACATTTTTGTGCTGGTTTTGATGTTTGTTTTGGATCATTGTCCCGACGGATGATCCAATCACAGCCCATTATAAGATTTCTAGCAGAAGCGGTCAGGTTTTGATTTTTTATCTGTTGGTATTTGATAGAATCCATGATACGATATATCTGAACAAGATGTTCAGGACCTCCAGCACAAAAATAGGCCCACAACATTAAAGATCCAGCAGTATATTTAACCGTGGGCATGGGGCACTTTTTATCCATGTGTGCACCAAACCCATCTGGTGGATTTGCTGCCAAAAAGCTCTTCTTTTAGTTTCATCTGACCATAGAAGCCGGTCCCGTTTGAAGTTCCAGTCTTGTCTGACAACTGAATATGCTGGAGATTGTTTCTGGATGTGAGCAGAGGATTTTTCTTGAAACCCTCCCAAACAACTTGTGGGGATGTAGGTGCTTTTGATAATTTTTTTTAGGCTTTCTGAGACTCAAGACTCAACTAATCTCTGCAATTCTCCAGCTGTGATCCTTGGAGAGTCTTTGGCCACTCAAACTTTCCTCCTCACCGCGCATTAGGACGATTTAGACACTCGTCCTTTTACAGGCAGATTTGTAACATTTTTAGTTGATTGGAACTTCTTAATTATTGCCCTGATAGTGGAAATGGGGATTTTCAATGCTTTAGGTATTTTCTTACAGCCACTTTCTATTTTGTGAAGCTCAACAATCTTTTGCTGCACATCAGAACTATATTCTTAGTTTTTTCTCATTGTGATGAATGACTAAGGGAATTTGGCCTTTGTGTTTCCTCATGTTTATACTCCTGTGGAACAGGAAGTCATGGCTGGACAATTTCATGTTCATGATCACCCTGGTGGGCTAAATTTTTTTAAATATGAATGGGAATATACTTCAGAGATATTTTACTCAAAAAATTCTAGGGGTGCCAATAATTGTGGCCAACGTGTTTTGGAGAAAAACATTTATTTTCTAATGTTATTTTTCCCCCACTTTCAATTCTTTTCCTTCAATGAAAGGTTAGACTTTTGCTAATTTTATAAATTAAAGATCAAAAGGATAAACAATGCAAATTTATTTTTAGAGTCATCTTTGATCATACTTATGAAGGGTGCCAATAATTCTGGCCACAACTGTATATTTATAATAACCATTTTCTATTTGAATATATTTTAAAACGCAATTCTTTTTTGTGAATGCTGAATTTTCAGCCTTCAGTGCAGCGTTCATCATTACTCCAGTCTTCAGTGTCACGTGATCCTTCTTCAGTAATTATAATATGCTGATTTGATGCTCAAGACACCATTTTTATTATTATCAATGTTAAAAACTTAATATTTACTTAATTTTTTTTCCAGGTTTCTTTGATAAATAGAAAGAATTCAATAAAAGAAAATAATGTTACAAAACATCTTTTTGTAACATTATAAATGTCTTTACTCTCACTATTGTTCAGTTTAAAAGTATTTATTTATTTAAAAAGAAATGTATAGACCACAAAGTTTTGAATTTATATTATATTATATTATATTCAAACAGCATAACAAACCTGTTGGATTTAGCAGCATGGTTTGCAAATGCCACTTAGTCTCATGTAGCCAGAGCGCCAGACTGACGGCAGAAGGTCTGGACTCTATCTCAGCTTTCATCGGTCAAGGACCGCCCAAGAGGACGTTTGACTGACATGTCACGCAACCAATCACAGTTCGTTTTGTTCGGCGTCATGTTTAGGGGCGTGAATGTCGATGTCCCTACAATAACAGACCGGCGTGCATCTATAAATGATTCATTCAAGAACATTGTGCAAATTTACTGCAACAATGGAGCCACGAACTTCACATACTTTTGAAAATCCAGCATTCAGTTGATTCAGGTAAGCCTTGTAAACACGACTGCGTTCTTCTTCCACAAGGGGGTTTGGCATCACAGCATTTGTTTCCAGGCGTTCCATTAAGGAACGCGACACACACGTCTCCCGGACATCCTGTAGAATTCAACCAACCAGATGACGACTTCGAAACTCCTGAAGTGTTAAGATAAGTGTGCCATATGCATCAGACGTTCAGCCAATGGTCCGTGGGCGCGAAGTCTGAGGCTGAGACTAAATGCTACTTGGTTTAATATTTTGCTTTTTGTACCTAATGAAATGGCATTCAGACATTATAAGTGTGGCTTAAGTGTCCATATACTTTGGGAGGCCACTGTACACAGCACATTTAAGTCAACAAAACATATCCCTTTAAGTAAATGCACTCACAGTCCTTCTACTTGCTGCCTGCGGATTATAATCCACTGAATTTGCCCAACTAAACCTGAAGCCGTGCCAGACCTCGACTCAAGGGGCCACTTCCCCCCAACAACAGAGCTTCAGGACTCCAGCAGGGGCATTTCACACGTGTGTGGTGTATTTAGGCTACATTTTAGACTGGTGTGGTTTTTAAGGACTGGTTAAGTGCAGAGATACAGGCAGCGTTTTCTCATACAGTCATGAAAAAGCACCATTAGGATGGAACCGTGTCTGGAAAAAATGTGTATTATGGGACGATTTCAGTTATGCTATATACAGTAGAAGGAGATATACACAAATAGTAAGTGTAAATATAGTGTGTGGAGACCATAAACTGTAGCAAAAACAGGGTTTTTGGACTACTGAAGGAAAGCTTATTGAGTGTTTAAGCTTTTCTACATGCCATGGCATATCATTTGTTTGTGTGTGTGTTTTGGAGCGACTTACAGAGATAAGGATTTGGAAGCCGCTGTGGAGGACTTCTATGTACTGGTACTCCAGCAGGCAGCCCATGATGGATATATAGGACTGTGTATCCGCACCGCGCTCTCCGCTGGCGGGGATCTCTCTTCGGACACATCCTGGCCCGTGCTCGCTCCACCAGGAGTGGTGTGCCGAGATGTTAAAGGTCAAGAGGTCGCTGTCCTGAAACGAAAGAGGGGAGGAGTCGTGGTCAACCTCTATATAACCGATGAGTGCACACCGTAAAGCATGCATAATTTAACACGGGGCCAGCAAAGAATCTGTTCCATCAACATGAGGGAGAAAAGACAAGTATATATACAAAAGATGAAGGAAACACACACATTCATTATTTATTTGCATGTGATTATATATATAACCGGCTTTAAACATGAAACCTAATAAAACCAGGTAAAATTGCAGTCTGTTATGAATCAGTTATTCACAACAGCAATTGTTTTCTGTGATTATGTTTTGTTAATATTCACACACCATTTCCAATGAGCTGTTAAATCTCTCAAATAATTTGTCAAAAATTACTTTTATCCAGCTGTGGCAAAAAACAAACAAACAAAAAAACAATAGACGACCATGTATTATTGTGAATTTTGTGATGCTTTTTATTTAGCAAGAAAGTTTCATTAAAATCATGACAGTGGGTCAGATTTATGCCCAAATCTCAAATTTTAATAGCCATTTCAAACAGTTCACAGTTCATTGTAGTGAATCAAATGAACAATTAGTTAATAAAAGTTTGCACATGGCATTTAAATTTTTTTTTGAATTGTAATTATATATATATATATATATACACTGCCTTCCAAAAGTTTGGAAACGCCCTAGAAAAGGGGGGTTTTGGACAATATTGGCATAAATCCTTTTTAATTTGTGATAATTTTGCACTGATAAGGGACAACACAAACTACGAAAACATATTTTATTACATAAACAGTTTATACATAGAAAAAACTAACATTTTCGATTCATCAAAATATCCACCATTAGCAGCTATCTGACCTAAACTGGGTTCTAATTGGTTCACTGTATTCTAAACTTAATTGGCCATCAATTGTTGAAGATATTAAGGTGTGCTGACCCAAAAATCTTTTACAAACCTGGGCCAAGTTTAATCCAGGAACCAGGCATCACAGCTGGCAAAGGGGCATGTCTGACTTTGACATGTATATATTGCCATTATTATGTAATCAAAATGAAAATTATTAATAATAATTAATAATGTATTTGCACCAAAAAATTATAAGGATTTATGCTGATATCGTCCAAAACCACACTTTGCCAGGGGTGTTTCCAAACTTTTGGAGGGCAGTGTA
>RJVU01029436.1:717992-746717 GCA_003731715.1 Anabarilius grahami
GGCCCATTCTCCTCTGACCTCTAGCATCAACAAGGCATTTTCGCCCACAGGACTGCCGCATACTGGATGTTTTTCCCTTTTCACACCATTCTTTGTAAACCCTAGAAATGGTTGTGCGTGAAATTCCCAGTAACTGAGCAGATTGTGAAATACTCAGACCGGCCCGTCTGGCACCAACAACCATGCCACGCTCAAAATGGCTTAAATCACCTTTCTTTCCCACTCTAACATTCAGTTTGGAGTTCAGGAGATTGTCTTGACCAGGACCACACCCCTAAATGCATTGAAGCAACTGCCATGTAATTAGTTGATTAGATAATTGCATTAATGAGAAATTGAACAGGTGTTCCTAATAATCCTTTAGGTGAGTGTATATATATATGTATATATATATATATATATATATATATATATACACACACATACATACATATATATATATACACAAACTGTATATTGTGTAAAACTTTTATGTTAGATGCGATTAATCAGGATGAATCGATTTGACAGCACTAAATCTAATAGGCTACAAAGGCTGTGTGGTCATAATAATAGTTTCTTTGATCTGAAATTAAAAAAAAAACATCATTTGAAGGCATTTCAGAGCAAATACATAAATACCAAGAAATATACATCGTAAAAGCAATGAAAAATATTTTGAGCTATACATCCCAGCCCATCAGTTTGGGAAAAAGCTGTGCTACAATTTATTCAGTAATACAATTTCACAACATTTCTATTTAAATCAAGACTTTTGACTCCCACTTAACATATTCCTGCAAATTAAGAGAATTATTTTGTCTGTGTGTGTTCACACGGTCCTTAAACTGAATGCTGCGTGTGTGATGTGCTGTGTGACACGTCAGAGTTATGCGTCTGTGCTGCAAATGTTCCTCATATGCTCACGGACACGTGTACATCAGATGTAATGGATTCTGTCAATCCACACAGTTCTCAGGCTGCATGAGATGAATGACACTTGTCAAAATGAAAACTTATGGACTTTCCTATGCTTATTAGAGAGTAACTCGTCCTTGACCTCTTTCTGGCTAATGGAGGCACAGAGGAGTTTGTCCCCTTTATCATCAGTAGGCATTATCATTATACGCGTCACTATATGTCATTGAGAAGAGTGTGTGTTTGGGGAGGGGGTCGATACAGACCGTCCTGTCTCATATTTAATCACAGCCACAGTGTGAAGCTGACAGCCACAGCCTGCGGTCATGCATGAGAGGACAACCCCACCAAAACACCTCAATCAATGAGAAAGAGAGAGGGAGAGAGTTTCATAAAGTGCCCAACCACTTATGCTTTTCCTCTTCAGTGAAAGTCTCATGTTCAGTGAGTTAATATGGTTCTCCATTATTTGAATGTGACAGATTAATTCCACATTCATGTTGTGTCAGAATTATCGTAATTATGAAATGACAACTCAGTGGTTGTACTCTGAGCTGTTTGCGTCCGCTGAATTATTTGTTTATATGGCAGCGCTCAAAGCCAACATAGATCTATGCAGATTTGTTGTTGATGATGGCAAAATACTTAATCACTACTTTAAGCCACCTCTATTTGCTCATGAAATATTAGAAATCAAAGAAAGAGAACTGTGTGGTGGTCTTCTGAAATTATATCATTATTCATAGTCAACTTTTTTTGGATCATTAGTCATCCATCCCTCCCTAAACACTGCAAGTGTATTGAGGCTGACAGGCATAGAGGGGCATTTTATAATTTATCCACAAAAAAAATTATCGATTGAGATTTGTCCAAAAGTGACGATGTCTGAGTGGGTGAGTTATTTAATTAGTTGTACCAGTTTGACTCATTCCTGTTGATTTGCACATCATTTTTCTCTTGATTATCCAAACACAGCTATGTGGTGGCACTGCTTCATCTCACATTATTGTTTGCCTTTAATTCATATAGGGTTCATGCAGAGTATTAAAAGTTTGAAACATTCTTGACTTAATTATGTTTTTAAGCTGTCTTTGCATATGATATACATCTGATTAGTGATTGAAATATAGAGCTGTATTTTAATCACTGTATTATGTCCTACCTGGAAGCCCAGGTTATTTATTTGATGACTGAATGAGCTCTTGAGTTGGCAGGACTTTGCAACATGTGGCCAATAATGAAGTAATGAATAGTAATTTCAATACCCCCAGTAACTGTCATTTTTACAAAAAAAGGAAAACTCCCAGAAAGACAGATATGTTAAACACATTGTCAGACAGATAGATAGACAGATAGATAGATAGATAGAAAAAGCATTTGCGCCCATTTGTGCGCCCATGGGCGTGCTGGTCTGAAAATGAGGTGCATTCAGGTGCATTGTTGGCGTGTTGCTATTTTGAGGCAACTGAAATAGACTGTGCCATTGACCAACTGAAACCTGGTCTAAAGTCAATGGTGCAATATTTGTTTTGTTATTTAAAGAGCGCGTCAGTAATACGCGCCTATATGTGGGTGCACAACGCGCATGCTCTGCTTATTACACACACAGGGATGTGCAGCAGCACACAAACATGCCAAATATTAAAAATAAAAGGATTACAATGCAAAACATTATTATTGTGTTCATAAAGATAAAAATGCTTTGGTGGAATCCGGCTTTTCCCGTAGATGGTCTGCTCGCACGCTTTAACCTCGCGCACGAGCAGATCCGTTTCCTCGCTAGAGAAGCGTTCAGTTTTTCCGCTTGCAAATTTCCGCTTGTCATGCAAATAGCGAATCTGCCATGGCACGAGCGCAACTGGCTTTTAAAAGGAATGGGAGACTCTGATTGGTTTATTGCACGTTACTCCCAAAACACACCCATTACTCTTTAAGAGAATAGGGACAACCCTTTGAGACCATGCGCTGAGGCGCACCGACCATTTTTCCCGCCCTCAAACTAGCAAAAGTGGATTCGGACATGCCCTAAGTGAACTTGCACTGTGCGCTTTAGACCATGTGCTTAGATTGTTAAAATAGGGCCCAAAGTGTGACAAACAGATTTGATAAACACATTATGAGACAGACAGACGATAGATAGAATGATAGAACGATAGATAGATAGAACGATAGATAGATTAGCTAGAACGATAGATAGATAGAATGACAGATAGATAGAACGATAGATAGAACGATAGATAGATAGAACGATAGATAGATAGACACATTGTGAGACAGACAGACAGATATTAAACACTATGCTGGGACAATACATCGATTCTCGATACAATTAATCTGGATCGATGCTGATATTTTCTCCCTCGAATCGATTCTGAGCTTAGTTTTAACAGCAGATGGCGCTCTATGCTAGTTTTTAACCGCACACTCTCAAACGCTCACGAAGAAGACTGCTGGAGAGCGCTTGTGCGTTCGGCTGAGTCATGCAAGTTGTTAAATATACTTGCACCTCGGCTCAGAATGCTTTTATGATGCGAGATTTGTAATTCGCTTCAACCTTTTCAAACTTTATGAATTATTATTTTAAGTTTAAGTGGTGTCTGTAAAGGAACTGGAAGCAGGCAGTGTACGTGTGTTTCTAAAGGCAGGACCACACCAAGCCGACGAACTTGTGGCAACGAAAGCAGACTGCGGGGTTGTCTCACGTCGGCAGCGTCTGTGTCCAAAGTTGCCCTGACACACAAAACCAACGCTCGACAGCCGACGGCCAAGTAGCACGTTCATTCTGCGCCTGCGCAAGATGAAATGCCTTTCCGTACCAGCAGGTGGCAGTAGCTGAACACCCAATCAGATGGCCGGACGGACCGACGAGCTCCGACGCCGAACATGTCGAATCAGCCGGAAAAAAGCCTTACAAGGACCAACTTCAACCGACGGTGCGGAACACACTGAGAAAACTTAGTCGGCCGACCGTCGGCTTGGTGTGTTCCTGCCTAAAAGCAAGTATAGTAGTGCCATCTGCTGTTTAAAAACTGAGCTCAGAATCAATTTGAGAGAGAATCGCCATACATTGGAAAATATTAGAATCGCTCCAGATTCTTCGGATCGTGAATCGAGATTCGATGTATTGTCCCAGCCCTATTAAACACATTGTGAGACAGACAGACAGATTGCGAGAGACAGACAGATTGTGAGAGACAGACAGATATTAAACACATTGTGAGATAAGACAGATTGTGAGAGACAGACAGATATGAAAACATTGCGAGACAGACTGACATGATAAAAAAATTGCAAGTCAGACAAACAGATTGAATAAATTGAGAGACAGACAGAAAAACAGGCCGACTGTTTGCTATTCTTCTCATCACTGTCCAATTGTAATCAGTCCAACAGTAGGGGGTTCTCAATGCAGGACGATATTATATTGTGTATCATTCACAGTATGACAGTAGAGACTGCAGTGGGACAGTCATATTTTGAGGCGTTTCACTGGGGGTTTGCGGTGGGCCGTGTTAATGCAGGGGGTGCATGAAACAGTCTGAATAATGGGGTGTTACGGGGAGCAGGTGGCAGAGGCCCGGGCTCAGGCATTAACCCAACAGATGGACACACAGCGCTCCCTCACTGCTACATATGGACAGCAGGATGACAAGCGGCTAATGGAGAAAACACACACATATATAAACACACACACAGATAGAAAAGAAAGGATCAATGCGCTTCTACTCGCTGCTTTCTGGACAGCAGATCTGTCTGCAACAGCTCATGAATATTCATGCAATCTGACTTTATAGAGGTGAGGGGGGCTTTGGGGGAAGGGCGTCCCACCTGTGACAGCACAGTTAAAAAAGGGTGGGAGTGACGGAGCGTGACTGTGTGAGACAGGGAGAAGAGGATGAGAATGAAAGGAAAACATAAAATGAATGTGGGATAAAATGTAATGCTTCCCATTTCTTTTGTTGTTAAGGTCCAGGTCGTGAGTCCAATTAAGCAACCCTTCTCATTATGAGCCATGAACAGACCAAACAATTCCAATAAATATGGTATTAAGATGCGTTTTGGTCGATCGAATCACAAGTGAACGAGGAGACATTTTTCCCATTTACACCTGGTGTTTTAATCTCTTTTGTCCATTTTCAATCAATTCTGTCCTGATTTTTTTTCGAGGGGAGGGTCTATGTGCTGGTAAATTTTTTCTAATGGACAAAACAAGCTTGAGCGATTTACATATGAACGCGACCAGAGACGACGGAAAAACACAGAGAGCATCAGCTTTCGTTTCTGCTCTGACAACCGCGAGACCAAAGACAGTGAGTGTGTGTTAGAAATCAGGAATGGTGAGAGAACATTGTGCTTGGTACATTTTCATCTTCAAACCTTGGGTCTTCAGCCAACAAAGGCTTAAATCCTGTCTGGCTAGTGCGCTAGGTGGTCTTCTGTGGCTGTTCGAATGCGTTTGACCACATGAGCGTTTACACTACGAAAGCAATCCGGATGTGTTTTTGACTACCTCTGGAAGTGGTTGAAAGTGGACAAGCTCAAAACGTTTTACACCCCGTTTACACCTGTATTTAGCATCGTTCATTTGTGATCCGATCGACCAAAACGCATCTTAATACCAGGTGGAAACAGAGCCAAAGATAATAAGGGTTTGTGCTGAACACATGTTTACTGGCTGCTGAAAGCATGAAACCATTGAAATTCAAACTAAACACTCAAACTATAAGAACAGGTCTGTTGTTGATATTTTTCAAAGTAAGATATATGTGACCCTGGACCACAAAACCAGTCATAAGTCGCACGGGTATATTTGTAGCAATAGCCAACATTACATTGTATGGGTCAAAATTATTTATTTTTCTTTTATGCCAAAAATCATTAGGATATTAAGTAAAGATCATATTCGATGAAGATATTTTGTCAATTTTCTACCGTAAATATATAAAAAATTTATTTCTGTAAGTAATATGCATTGCTAAAGACTTCATTTGGACAACTTTAAAGGTGATTTTCTCAATATTTCGATTTTTTTGCACCCTCAGATTCCAGATTTTCAAATAGTTGTATCTTGTATTACTGAATATTGTGATATCTTAACAAACCATACATCAATGGAAAGCTTACTTATTCAGCTTTCAGATGATGTATACATCTTAATTTTAAAAAATTTACCCTTATGACTGGTTTTGTGGTCAAAGGTCACATATAAGAAATAAATACATTACTGTTCAAAAATTTGGGGTCAGCAAGAAGTCTCTTCTGCTCACCATGGCTGCATTTATTCTATCAAAAAATACAGTAAAAACTGTGATATTGTGAAATATTATTACAATTAAAAATAACTTTTATCTATTGTAATATATTTTAAAATTAGACTTTTCAGCATCATTACTCCAGTCTTCAGTGTCACATGATCCTTCAGAAATCATTCTAATATGCTGATTTAATGCTCAAAAACATTAAAATAAATATTGCTAATTATTTCTTATTATCATCAATTGTGCTACTTATAATATTTTTGTGGAAATGTATACATTTTTGTCAGCATTCTTTGAATAGAAAGTTCAAAAGAACTGCATTTATTTGAAATCGAAATCTTTTTTAACATTATAAATGTCTTTACTCTCACTGTTGATCAATTTAAAGTATTTTTGCTGAAAAGTATTACTTTCTTTAAAAAAATACTGACCCCAAACTGTTGCACAGTAGTGTAAATATAATTTAAAAAAACAAACAAACAAAAAAACAACATTGTGACATTTTGAATTGTAAACAAACTGTAAACATTGTTGTCTTGCCACTTGATGAACTATATAAAAACAGAATATGTGAAACATGCTAAGCAAGTACGCAGATGCAAATACCAATTTTCCAAGTACACTCTCAGAAAAAAAGGTACAAAAGCTGTCACTGAGGCAGTACTCTTTGTACCTAAAGAGTGAAAATTAGCACCTAAATGGTACATATTAGAACCACTGTACCATCCCAGTGACAGCTTTTGTACCATTTTTTTTTCCTGAGAGTGTAGGATGTAATCAACTTCTTTTGTTGGACCTGGAACGACATTCCTGACAAACAAAACCTTGTCCTAACCCCAACCCTAACCATTAGATATCCTAAAATTAGAGGGAAATTAAAATGTTGTTCAAACCCCAAACTTAGCACGAACTTAACCATAAACCAAACCATAAAATCTGAGTGCTTAATTTAAGTGAAAATTTGAGAGTTGATTAAGGAACATGTTCTGTTTGGTACAATCATGGTCACCTACACCCAATATGTCATAACTACAAATTCTGATGAGTTCAGAAGTTTTTCTGACCAAATTTTTACCTTTGTCCTGGGATAATGTGAGCCATTTCCCATGCAACTGTGACAACAGTGCAAAAGAGGTTAATTCTGATAAAACAGCAGCTCATTACACATGTACCAGATTTACTCAGCATGCATCTGAGACTTTAAGATGTTTTCATCCAGTCTCACTCCAACTTCTGAAAGAGGATAAGTGTGTTTCATTGTGGGAACAAGAAATCTGAGTCCAGGAAACTGGCCAAGCAGGAGTCGTAAACAAGCACACACACCGAGAGTAGAATGTGTAAATTATACAGCGAGCTTGTTTCTCACTGCTTACACACTTGGGGCTGAGTGTTTGTGTCCATGACCTGTCAGCACATGTAGAGAGAAGTGTATCATGGGATGGGTTAGGGATAACGCACAACTTCTCTCTGCTATTGCTTTTCCAAAAGGCTTTCAGCTGATTTCAAGACACTCTATAGGCCAGTTCACACAGAATGTGTTTTTGCTGTTAAAAACTCGAGATGCGGGTCAGTGGAACGGACCAAGGCCCCAAGTTTCTAGAATGCCGCATCATGCGCGAGACGCGAGCGCAACGGTTAAAGACGTCCATCTAGTGCTTGTTTATATTGAAAAACAATGGAAAAGTAGCCCAGTGGAATAGAAAAATGTCATCTGTGTGAATGGCCACTAAATCTGTTGTTTCTGGTGTTTTCAAAGTAAACCTAAGAGTAAGACACTTGGTAAACAAAGACACAAAAATAAAGACTCAGTCTGTAAAAACATCATAAATGGTGCCATTTAGCTGTAAAACAGGGTCATTAAAATGCCTCATACTCCTAAACATTGACCGCTGACCTATGTGTAACTGTAGGAGGGAATCTCTCTTACCTTTGACAGACCTCCAACCTCCAGGTAGAAGCAGATGATAAAGACGTTCCAGGCCACCCACAATGCTGTCCACACCGCATACTGTCAAGAAGAAGGATAATTCATTACTCCAACATACCACCTTCAAACACAGACTACACTCTAAGAAGCATCAGTAAAAATACAGCACAATGTACTTTTTTCATATGAAGGAATTCTCTGTATTTTCACAGGTATTTTACCCATATTTTGAATGAGCCATTTTATTGTGTTGTGTTATAGGGCTGAAGGAAATGTCTGAGTTAACAGAGGACAAGGTTCTGCTAGGATATTATCCATTTTTCTATGGATTTATTTATTTATTGACAGTGTACACTACGGGACAAAAGTTTGGAATAATTAAGAATTTAGAATAATGTTTTTGAAGGTATCTTATGATCACGGCAGCATTTATTATTAAATGTTGTGAAATATTATTACAATTCAAATTAATTGTTTTCTATTTGAATATATTTTAAAATAATGCAAAAGTTTCAGCAAGAATTTTCAGCATCATTACTCCAGTTCATTATTCCATTACTCCATATTCTAACATGTACGTGAGCTCTGAACTGTATCAGGGAAAAAAAAAGGAAACTTACCTCGTTATTTTGACATAACTCATTATTTTGAGATATTAAGTCATTATTTCAGCATAACATTATTTCAAGATATTAAGTCGTTATTTCGACATATTACGTCGTTATTTCGACATAACTCATTATTTCGAGATATTACGTCATTATTTCGAGATATTATGTCATTATTTCGACATAACTCATTATTTCGAGATATTACGTTATTATTTCGAGATATTATGTCATTATTTCAACATATGTCGTTATTTCGACATAAGATCTCATTTCGAGATATTAAGTCGTTATTTCGACATAACTCATTTCAAGATATTAAGTTATTTTGACATAAGATCTCGTAATTTCGAGATACTAAGTCGTTATTTCGACATAACATTTTTTGAGATATTAAGTCGCTATTTCAGCATAACAATTTCGAGATATCCCATCGTTAGTTTGACATAACTCATTATTTCGAGATATTAAGTTGTCATTTCGACATAAGATCTCATTTCGAGATATTAAGTCGTTATTTCGACATAAATTTTTTTTCAAGATATTAAGTCACTATTTCAGCATAACATTATTTCGAGATATTAAGTCTTTATTTCGAGATATTACATCGTTAGTTTGACATAACTCATTATTTGGAGATATTAAGTTGTTATTTCGACATAACATTATTTGGAGATATTAAGTCGTTATTTCGAAATATTAAGTCGTTATTTCGAAATATTAAGTCGTTATTTCGAAATATTAAGTCGTTATTTCGAGATGTTAAGTTGTCATTTCGACATAAGATCTCATTTCGAGATATTAAGTTGTTATTTTGACATAACTCATTATTTCGACATAACTCATTATTTGGAGATATTAAGTTGTTATTTCGACATAACATTATTTGAAGATATTAAGTCGTTATTTCGAGATATTAAGTCGTTATTTGGAGATATTAAGTCGTTATTTCGACATAACTCATTATTTGGAGATATTAAGTTGTTATTTTGACAAAATTATTTGGAGATATTAAGTCATTATTTCGAAATATTAAGTCGTTATTTTGACAACTCATTTCGAGATATTAAGTCGTTATTTCGACAACTCATTATTTCGAGATGTTAAGTTGTCATTTCGACATAAGATCTCATTTCGAGATATTAAGTCGTTATTTCGACATAACTCATTTCGAGATATTAAATTATTTCGACATAAGATCTCGTAATTTTGAGATATTAAGTCGTTATTTCGACATAACATTTTTTTCGAGATATTAAGTCGCTATTTCAGCATAACATTATTTCGAGATATTAAGTCTTTATTTCGAGATATTACATCGTTATTTCGACATAACATTATTTCGAGATATTAAGTTGTAACTTAGACATAACTCGTTATTTCAACATAATAACTCGTTATTTTAACATAGGCTAATATGTCCCCAGCAAACAACTACGTTGTAAAAACTTTTTTTTTTTCACATTGTGAAAAGGTTGTGATAATGTTTTAATCTGACGTATTTAATATGACAGATGTCTAGGGGTTTTTTTGCGTTATAAATAAGTCTTTTCACAATGTTGCAGAAGCGTTTTTATAACATTTTTATCACATCTGAATGTCTCCTTCCAATGTTTTAAAAACATCCAAACTGTTACTTCACATGCTGCCATCAAAATGTTTTCTTTATGCGCATTTTGTGCTCAGTTGTCATGAATTATTTTTGGTGCTCAATAATGAATAATGGTTATTATCAATGTTGAAAACAGTTTTCCCCACTTAATGTTTTTGTGGAAACTGATACTTTTTTCAGGATTCTTTGATGAATAGAAAGTTTAAAAAACAGCATTTATTTAAAACAGAAATCTTTTTAAATGCTTTTGATGAATTTAATGTGTCCTTGCAGAATAAAAGTATTAATTTATTTTTTAAAAAGCCCAAACTTTTAAATGGTATTGTATCATTATTTCCACAAAAATATTTAGCAGCTTTCAATATTGATAATAATAATATTTCTTGAGCATCAAATCATCATATTATAATGAATTCTGAAGGATCATGTGACACTGAAGACTGGAGTAAGTTAGCTTTGCATCACAGGAATAAATTACATTTTAAAATATATTACAATAAAAAAAAAAAAATTATTTATTGTAATATATTTCACAATATTACTGTTTTTAATGTATTGTGAATCAAATAAATGCAGCCTTGGTGAGCATAATAGTCTTTTAAAATCATAAAAAAAATGTATTTATTCAAACTGTTTTTACACTTTTAAACAGATATTATCATTTACTCATGCAATTACAAATCTGTATGACTTTCTTTTTTTCTGCAGAGTATGAAAGAAGATATTTTGAGGAACTTTAGAGCTTTTTCAATACAACGAAAAACCTCTAAAATAACATTGGACCCCATTGATTTTCATAGTATGAAAAAACTGTTTTCATAATCTCTTTCATAATTCTTATGTGTTCCACAGAGGAGTAAATTATGACAATTTTCACGTTGCATCACAATATCAATAAAATCATTCAGTTCTATAGTATAGATCAAAGTATCATGGTACTACCATCACTGTGCCTCTGTACCACCACATTTGAGTACTTTTATGCAAGGGATAACTGGCAATTACCTATCTAGAACAAGTTAAAACTTAACCTGTTCCAATACCAGTAACATCAGAGCTGTTTTCTCAGAGGAAACAAGTAGATGCTTGAAAACATCTGCAGTGAGTGTGTTAAGATTTAGAGCCCTTCTTTTAAACAGGCTCCAGATTTGTATCTTTCTTTGATCTGATTTTTCTTCTTTTATAACAGAACATCTCATTTGAACACAAAGCCTTGACTCTTCCTGGTCGTTTGTACTTTGTTTATCACATACAAACGACATCAATTAGGATTTTACAAGACTATAAATCCCATTGAAATGTTAATCTGAATTGGCACTCCACCCTGATCCTGCTGCTATAAACTCTCAGAAAGAGAAAAAGAAACATTTTTTGTTAATATCACGAAGCAGATAGTGCTCATGGGAGTCTAAAGAGCTGCGCAAGAGTAAAAATGGATCTCAGGTTTCCTGTCAGTCCCTTACGGAGGACCAGCTTGAGACGACTTTATAGAGCAATTTTCACCAAACTGCAAAAGAGATCTTTTTCAAAACGCCCTCCACTGGGAATTACTCCACTGATATACAAAGATCAGAAGACTACTTTGTCTGAGGCCTTTTTCTTTAACAGAGCTTCTCACAAAGTTTAAAATGGAGCAAACTTGCAAAAGTTTATATGGAGTCAATGCCATCCAAAGGAATTACATTAGGAAAGAACACACAAAGAAAAGTAGTCCCACCTCTAACAACAACTTTACAGATCAAATAATAAACAATTTAACTACATAATTTATGTAAGTGCTTTGCAATAATATCAGCTTGAAATTTCTGCTCGTAAACACTCATGTTCAATTCCCTCGCCAATTTACATTGTAAATATGTAACTGTAAATGCACTTAATTTTGACTGAGGGATGAGTCAAATTAATCCTTAAAGGGTTAGTTCACCCAAAAATGAAATTTCTGTCATTTATTACTCACCCTCATGCCGTTCCACACCTGTAAGACCTTCACTCATCTTCAGAACACAAATTAAGATATTTTTTATCTTCCATAGAAAGCAACGAAATGAGAATGTGTAGGAGAATGAAAGGGTAGAGAGGAAATTGTTGAATAAAGTCGTTTGTTTTCTTTGTTTGTTTCATTACTTCATTACAAGTATTCATTACTTATTGTCGCTTCAGAACATTAAGGTTGAACCAATGAAGTCACATGGACTGTTTTAATGATGTCTTTAGTACCTTTCTGGACCTTGAATGTGGTAATTATGATGCTTTCTATGAGAGATTGAAAAAAAAAAACTCTTGGATTTCATCAAAAATATCTTAATTTGTGTTCTGAAGATGAACGAAGGTCTTACAGGTGTGGAACGACATGAGGGTTAATGACTTAAGTTTCATTTATGGGTGAACTAACAAGTCTTTATCATCCTTTTTTTAAAGTTAAACATCAAATTTCTTAGAATTCCTCAATCTATTTATTAGAAACAATAACAAGAAAAATGTATAGTTTTGTTTTGTTTTTTCGTAAAAAGTGTATAGGTATATAATTGTGGAAATATATTTTATTTCTGCACAGCAATAATTGAAACTTTGATGACTGAATAAATGCAATTCACATTTTTCCTCAAGGTGGCAATGTCTGATATATGATGACGAAGTGATGTTTCACTCATAGTTTCCGCAGGCAGAAAAAAATGAATAAGAAGTATCATCAGGAAAACTTGAAATGGCTCAGCGATTTACTGCAGAGCAAGTACTGAACGCAATCAAATAATAGTGTCACTGTCACTTGATTATGGATCTGGTGAAAAAGCTGTAAGACATCAAAATATTGATTTTGAAGATGTTGAAAATGATAGTTTTGAGAATATGTTTGAGATCATGAATGTACTGGAAAATGAGCTCTGACGAGGACAGTGATGAGGGTATAAAACATCTGCTCAAACTGAACCCTTCCAAGCTCCAAAAGGTAATGAAATTTGCTTCATTTATTTCTTTTGTAATTGTTATTAAAATATTAAGATAGTTTTATACTTTTGTGGCAGTTAGAGATCCATCTGTGTTAGATATAGATCATGGTTCGCTAAAGACCCGAATATGTAATAATGGTTGGCAAAATATTCAGACATTTAAGGGTTAAGTTTAAGTTGTATTTAACTCAGATTATCTTGTTTGACAGGATACTGTATCTATTCATGACTCAAGAAGAAATACAAACAGGTCAGCAGGACTGAGCCTTTAATACATCTGTCTCTCACATGATTCACACGTCAAATCACTATTATATGGTGACTAGTGTAATTTTAACCTGTTGTGAAGCAGAATGAGTCTCTATCACACATGATACGGACACAAGCCTGAGCAATACTCCTCACCATTCCCAGGAGTCTCAGAACCGCAAGTCTTGCTTCCAGGCTCGTCTACCATTTCTGTCTTCAACACTTTCTCACGGCTTTGTTCTATTCATGGCTTCTCAACTTTTTGTCACTTTGGTTAACTTGACACATGTACTCACCATGTGAGAATTTTGTGTTTGAAATAATTATCACATTTTAGTGCAATCAAATGTGTAAATCTAATGTATAAGAGCAACTTGGTTTTGGTAAGTGTATTATTTATAAAGTTCAATGGAAAATAATTGCTTAAGATTTTGCTGTGTGTTCCCGTTACATGATTTAAGAGTTTTATACACATTATTATTTACATCTATGCAAAGAATCATAATGAAAGCTCAACAAGCCATTTAAACACGTTTTTGGGCTCCACTAGAATAGATTTTTAAGCTTGAATGTTCAAAAAAGACATTATTTTTCACATATTTCTTTATTATTGCAGTACCTATCTTCCCAATCTGCCAGTAACGCTGTTTAGTTTGTCTCTATGAAGTTCCTCCTGCTGATAAGTGCATTGTGCTCTGATTGGTCGGCTGGACCAGTGTGCTGTGATTGGTCAATCACTTCAAGCGTGTTTGGAAAATGTCACATCCCTTACCTTAGCCACCGGTTTCAACATAACTCAACCAGGCCTCGCCCCTTTATTTTTGCATATGCCGTGGGCGGGAATTATTTAAATGAGGAATATTGTGACGTGATCATTCATGGAAGAAAACTCAAGACTACAATAGAGGTGTTTCAGAGAGTTCACTGTAAAAAAATTATTGCTGGTTTAAGTTACCTTCAAATTTAGAGTTCGTTGAAATTAAAAATTTGAGTTAAAGGTGCAGTATGTAGGATTTCTGTCCGCTAGAGGTCGCTAAAGGCCTATTCAAAACAAAGGCGTAGCTTGATGACGGCAAGTTTGAGCGCGGAATCTTGGGACATGTGGTCTTCACCTCAACGGACGGTGCAAAAGAATAGGGATTGGACTCGGGAAGAAATCATGTTCATGGATGCGATTATTAACGTTACTGTAGTATGAAGCAGAGCAGGAGCGAGTGTTGTGGGAGCTGAACGAGGCCGCTGGAGCGATTGTGCAACACACGCCTCACGAGAAGCAAAACCTTTATTATGATACAGTCACCGGCGCCACTTCCGCTTTTCCGGTCATGTGTATGAGGTAACGCAGCACTGTTTATCATATTAGATACATTTGAGAGTGTTGAAAATGATGTTATAACGTTACTCTGTGCGTTCGCTCGGCGGCTGCTGTGAGACACTGTTACACACTGCAGTAAGATAGATCGATTTTAGAATATCATATTAAATGCTGGATGGCTTGTGTTGATGAATGGCATACAATTAATTTTAAAACGTATTGTATGATGGAGAAAATCTGTATTACTGTTACTAAAAAATAAAGCTGCATCTGATTATGCTATGTTAGCTACTTCACAAAATAGTGTTTTTTCTCTGAGGCATGGTAAAGCATGGTACTCGCAAAAAATCAAGAAAATTTGATTTAAACAATAAGTTGCAATTTTCTCACGATTTCCAAATAGTTGGAAACCTTTGGGATATTGTAAGTACTCAAGTGAATATAATATATAACACTGGCCTAGTGGTTTTTGAATATTTTACTGCAAAAATATTACATATTGCACCTTTAATACAATGAAGGCGATTGGTTTAATCAACAGAAACTCAAAATATTGTTATCTGAACCACATTAATGATCTAAGCTGATTTGACAAAAGAAAAAAAAATGTTGTGATAGCAAATCATGAAATATTTTTTTTACAGTGTGTTTATACTGATATAGAGAGTAACTTCCTTTGGAGTGACTTTGTGCTTTGTACTTTACAGAACTTTTTCAGGCTAAAACAGCAACATTACACACTAAAGGAATTTATTTAGTGCATACTGAGCAAAATACAATTCATATTTGACAGTAAATGAAAAAGTATGCATTTTGCAACAATAAATGTTTCAAACAACAGCATTGTTGTCACATGACTAAGTTTCATACAGCATCTAGATACCATTTTGGAAATAAATGTGGTCATTAAGCATTTTTTTAATATTTTTTAATTTTTCTAATATTACTTGTTCATTTTCACGCTGAAAATGGAAGAACAGGTACATTGCATTGTGGAATATATTCTTCCATGTAATATACACATTTTGCCAAATGTAGCAGGTCATTGTTTTGCGAACCATGCAGAAAATGTACGTACTTTTGTAGAGTATACTATATACAGAAATAAATTAGAATATAAATTAATGTAGCAATAATAAGAATTAGCATATTATGCTATTTCAAAAATAACCATGGTTTTACTGAGTTATGATGTAAACTTAAGGCTATTGACTATTTAAAAACTGAACCCGTCTCATCAACTAATCCAAAGGCTTGATAATCCTGTTGAACTTGAAGTGAAGCTGCAACATGGATTGACCCAGTGAGGAACTGAAGGGAGCTGGACTCTAATCATTTAATTCATGGTAATTAGTTGCAGATTTAGGGGATTAAAATGCCATACAATGTGTCAAAGTATAAGGCCGGTCCAGTGTCTGCGGGGCTGTGTGCCAGAGTCCATTATTAGCAGTGGACTGCGTTCAGCTCTGCTTCAGAGGCCTGCTGTCTTTGATCAACAGTAAGCAGATTTGCATGTGCTGCAAACATTATTTGCATATAAGCATTTCTTAAAAACTGTCAGATTTTTAGCATGGTTTGGGAAATCTCACAAAACCCGTCAAGAACAAGAACAATAAATAATATTTTGATTAAAATGAGGCCTAGGTTTTGGAACACAATTTTTATTTTTTTTCTGCATTTTATGACAATTCCTATTATCTTGATGCAATATAAACATATACATTAGGGTTACTATCGTTAACTAGAACTATTAAAAACATTTCTGTCCATTGAAATAAAGCTGAAATAAAAACGTAAAACTTAAACTAAACAAAAATGAGAAATGTTGCATGGCAATAAACTGAAATATATTTAAGCTGCTAACCGACCCAAGCTGTTTTTGTGAGATTTAATTGGTTATGATTAATTAAAAGCATCACTTACCACCACTATGTAGCGAGGTCTGTACTGAATGGTGCCAAACAGGCCCAGGATGACAACCAGGATGTGGAAGAAGTTAGCAAGGATAGGAGCCCACTGATAGCCCAAGAAATCAAACACCTGCCTCTCTAATGCCACCATCTGAGAGAGAGAGATGACAGATATTTACATGAATGATTCAGATGAGGAATGATTTGAAATACAAGCTTAAAGAATACTGGAACAACTCATTTGCATGATCACTTTTTTCCTTTTAGTCTTTGATCATTTCGGCTGGAGGATTATCAAAGGGTTTTTGACACAAGAGACTTCTTTAGGTATCAAACTCGTAAACTGCAAACAAGTTTTTTTTGCAGAAACTAGAACACCAGAACATCTCAGAAATGATTCTTTCAAATTCAAATGATCTGTGAAATAATGACACTAAAAACATATGGAGCTGTTCGAGCGCAACATCAAACACCTTTCAGATGAACAAAACTTGAACAGAACAATATTTATTGCCATACATTTGGAGTCAGTGGAAAATGCCTGATCATTTCAATAATGGCATACATACTATCAATTTTATCTGCATCTTACAGGCTTTTTAACATACACTTAATCTTCAGCCATAGTTGTGGCGCCAGAGTCGTATAGCAAAAGAACATTATTCAGCATCTAAACATATTGAACATGACGGCAAGTATGTTTACTTACAGTTAAAGGGGACCTATAATGCCCCTTTTACAAGATGTAATATAAGTCTCTGGTGTCCCCAGAATGTGTCTGTGAAGTTTCAGCTCAAAATCCCCCACAGATAATTTATTATAGCTCGTCAAATTTGCCCTTATTTGGCTGAAGAATCTCAAAAACACGCCGTTTTTGTGTGTGTCCCTTTAAATGCAAATGAGCTGCTGCTCCCGGCCGCTTTCCAGAAGAGGGTGGAGCTTTAACAGCGCATGCTTCGGTTACTCAACAACAACAAAGCTGAAGAATCTCACGCAGCCAAAATGAGGATTGTCAGTAACGGTGTTCAGCCTTACATTGTTCAAACCGGAGTCGACACTGATGGAGAGACTCAGGAAGAAGTTACAACTTTTAGGATGAAACTAGACGTTTATGAATGGTTAGTGGATAAATTTATGTAGTTGCTGTGGAGTTGATTCAACTCATCCACTAGCATGTGCCGTCATGTTAATCTTTTGTGCAAATCCAGCGTTGAATTACTACAACAACTCTTCCTCTTCTCTAAAGCAGCCCAACATGGCATCACCCCCTTTGTTGCTTGTTCTCGGGGGCGGAGTTTATGTAAATTTTAGGGTTAGTGATGTCACCAACCCGGGAAGAAGCTTGTTGTAGTCTCTACCAGCTGTTTGTTGTATTCCTTAAACAGAGCTTTCTGTAAAAGAAAATATCTCTCTTTGCATTGAATTTTGAGCATTGTAACTTTGCAGATGTTGTTTATGCTCAAACAGCAACATTACACACTAAAAAAAGTGAAATCATAATCAGGGACCCCTTTAACAATTTATCCTTCTCCTTATGCTGTAGATTATCAAATAAAATGCAAAAATAACCCTTGGAGAAAATTTTTATTAGGCTACTTTACATGAATGCGAGTGCATAAGCAGGTACTGTAGTTGTTAATCGTAGGTGTTTGATTTAGGAGATGAGGTCATGACTGCAGCCGGTGATGAGGCTCAAACCAGCACGTCCAGTGCAAGTAGGCTTTGACTATTTCATTTTACTTAACATTATTTTATTTATCCGTTACATTGACCTTTTTGATAACAGCCCTTTTTGAGCACTTGAGCTTAACTGAGACTTGGGTGTTTGTAGATGTTTAAGAGGCTGTTGTGTCAACCTTGATTTATTGGAATTTTGAGATGTTCACAGTCCACACTTTCTCGTTACACCAAACACAAAAACCTTCCTGCAACATTTTGGGAACTTTAATTTATGGTTCTAAAATAATAACATCAGCAAATAATCAAAGTGGAACCATACACTAACATTAGGGGAACATTCTCTATTTGAAAGGAGGGAGTGATGAGACATTTCCACAGATGGACAATCAGTTATTAAAGCGTCTGTGCTTGTCATGTGATGCGCTTGTCCAATTAACATTATTAAGCTTATAAATATGCAAATAAATGTTAACACAGAAATAACAAATATGCAGTGGGAAATCTCATCAGAAAAGTGGTTTAGAAGAGAATTTTGATTCAGAAACATGAGTTTGCATTAATCACTGTTCCCTAAGAGAACTTTACCTGTTTCTAAAGAATCATCTCTGATTAAGAATCAAGCATCTCAAAGTGGCTCTTAAAACTTCTCACATGTCAAACAACCTGTTTTTTTTTCCTCATTCTAGCAAGCATTTACTCAAGAGTGTATCGACACAGTCCCCTAACAGAGGAACACAAGGGTGGTGAGCTCCAGACAATGTGACCGCGTCCCGCCGCCTCCTGTGGGACTCACTTTAAAGGGCTGTTTAATGAGAATTCAATGAGAGTGTGACGCGTGTTGTGAGCTGGCGGGCCGACGGCTGCATGCTGTGAGATGATGAAAGAGGAAAAGAGGTGGAAACCTGCACTGCTTGCAAAAGAAAATAATGCTGTGATAGATGGTAATGAAATGGAAACAATGTTGGTCTAATTAAACAACCCTCTTTTACACTTTTATTGAATTGCACTGAGAATGATTCTGCAGTCATAAATGCCAATTAAATGTCAAACAGAATGAGATTAAAATATTGTATAATTCATCATAGTGATGCATGTGGGCGAGCTGGAGATGAATACAGTATTAACACTTATTCAAAAGCTGTATTTCTGGGGTTTAGAGTCAGCATGAAACGGAACTTAACGGATAATATTTTCTTTCCTATTCTGACATATATCCAAGTGAAATAACTTCTCAAACAAGAAAAAACGTAGGGCGTGACTTGATTTTGTCTATGGGGAATTGATTGGATGTGGTTTGCTATTGGTGGATCTCATGTGATTGACAGGTTGTCCCGCCCTCACGCCATTAAACACATCAGAGAAGAGATGTCGCTGCAAGATGGAGGCGAAGTTATTTTGACTAAAGATTACGAGGGCACATGATTAAAAATAATAATGTGATGCCATAGAGGAACCATTTTTGGTTTCCCAAAGAACCTTTCATTGAACAGTGAACAAGAACCTACAGCAAACAAAGATTTTCACAGAATAACAATTTAAATTTCAGTCTGTTCCTCAAACAAAACTATTGTATTCCAAAAGACTTGCACAACAAGTTGTATTGACTAATTTATGCTACTGTAATGGTGCTTTTTTAACACTTTTGGCTAACCTGGTCGTGGTCTGCTTTCATTGTATGGAAAACAGCAGCATGGACATTCTTCAAAATATCTCATTTTGTGTTCAGACTAAAATTCCGGGAATTTTCAAAGCTGGAAACTTTCCATGGGAATAAACGGGAATATATGGGAATTAATGGGAATAAACAGGGAATTTGCAAAATTGCAGGTTAGCCTATAACAGGGTACTTAAATGTAGTTGAAAAAAAAAACATATTTATTGCAATTTCAGTTGAATTTTTACCCTGACATTCACACAGCACACTACTTACTGCATTCCCCCAGTCCATAACATGCACATTTGATCAAAAATATTGTGAAATATAACCACATTTTAAAATAATGGTTTTCTATTTTAATATACATTAAAACATAATTTATTTTTGTGATCAAAGCTGAATTTTCAGCATCATTACTCCAGTCTTCAGTGTCACATGATCCTTCAGAAGTTCTTCTAATATGCTGATTTGATACTCAATATTTAATGATGGAAACAGTTGTGCTGCTTAATATTTTTTATAACCTATAATACTTTTTTCAGGATTCTTTGATGAATAAAAATGTAAAGAACAGCATTTATTTAAAATAAATGTAATTATTTCCTTTTTTTTTTTTTTTTAAGAAATTAATACTTTTATTCAGCAAGGATGTGTGGAATTGGTAAAAAAAAAAGTGATATTGTTAGAAAAGATTTGTATTTTGGATAAATGCTGTTCTTTTTAACTTATTATTCACCAATGAATCCTGAAAAAAAGTATTACAGGTTCCAAAAAAATATTAAGCAGCACAACAGTTTCCAACATTGACCATAACTGAGTATCAAATCAGCATATTAGAATGATTTCTGAAGGATCATGTGACACTGAAATAAATAACACATAACAATTGCTGCAATAAAACTATTTATTTTACATATTTACTCAATTAGAATTAATTGAATGCAAAAAAGAAATTTCATGTTATGACCAAACAAAATGTTTACATTTATGTTTGTATATGATACATTTTATATTCTACATTTATATAAATTTCCCAAAATTTCCAATTAATTCTCATAAATTCTCATAAATTCCCATAAATTCACCTGTTAAGTTTCCAAATTGGAATATTTCCAAAATTCCCCAGGTTAAGTTCTCGTGGAAATTTACCGGAAACTTTCTGCCCCTTTGCAACCCTAGTTCACACTAGGTTTGGAGCGACATGAGGGCGAGTAAATGATGACAGGATACTCATTTTTTTTAACTAAGACAACTAGTGTCCAGATTTGTCGTTTGCCACTTTAAATGCTCAAGCTTTTTAAAGGCAGGTGGATTCTGATTGGCTGTCAATGTTTTTTCTTTCATCAGCTGGAAAAAAAATCGCTCTGAAAGTGATTCCAACGATATTGTTTGTCTGTGCTGTTATTGTTTTAGTTGTGGTGTGGACTCTGCTATTCTTTTACATGAACAATTTTTTTAACTATATCGTCATCGTTATCATAATAGTTATCGACCTTGGTGTGAACGGGTATTGAAATCACACATAATGTTTGTTACTAGCAGGACTGAAAAAAAAAAAGAAAAAAAAACTCCAGTCAAAGTAGCACAGAAAGATCAAAACAGACATTGTGTGTTGAGGCACCATCCTAAGTAAGTAATTTAACAAATAAACCTGAAAGCTTGGATTCTGCACTTAGAAACTAGTCCCCTTCTATTTACTTCCTGTCTGTCTTGCTGACATTTCAGAGCTAAATGCCAGGAAACGCAGCATCCCGCCTGACAAAGACCAGTGCCCTATATGAGCACAAGTGCCAGGGGATTGTGGGACTGTCAGCACATCACAGACCTGGCAGACACAATTAAGCATCTGCCATGATGGCTTGATCAGAGCTGAACATCTTGGAAAATGTGTGGAGCAGACAGCAGGAGAAGATCACACACACACACGCACACACACGCACACGCACGCACACGCACGCGCACGCACACGCACATACATATACATACACACACATACATACACACACATACACACACACACATACACACACACACAGGAGTGGAGGGGGCAGGAAGTGACAAAAAACAAAAGGAGTGGGTGATGGATGAGGAGAAAATGAATACAGATGAGAGTAGAAAAAAGGATACAATGAGGAAGATGAAGTGATGTGGAAACAGACAGGTTGGATGTCAATAAAAACAAGTGACAAATGACAGAGAGAGGGAAAATAAAGAAGAAACTGACAGATAAAACAGAAGTCTGTTCCATTACAATGAGTGACTGAATGAGGAACAACTTTTTTTCTCAAAATTGTGAGATATAAACAATTTGTGAGTTATAAAGTCAGAATTACATGATATAAAGTCAGAATTGTGAGAAAAAAGTCAGAATTGCGACTTTATATCTCGCAATTCTGACTTTGCATCATGCAATTGCGAGTTTCTGAGGAAAAAAAGTCAGAATTGTGAGATAAAAAGTCACAGTTACCTTTTTTAAATTTTTCATTCAGTGGTGGAAACAAATTTCCATAAGAAAGTGATGCCTTGCTAAGTCAAAGGTTTGGACCCATGAGTTGTAGCATGTCTAGGGGAAAATAATAATTGGCTAGGGGAAATAATACTTGCATACACTACAATAAAGATTTTGGGAGTACATTTTACAAGAAAATACCATTTCCGTTTTGTCATGTTTAAGTCAATGTGTTACTTGCCATTTCTTTGTAATTATTTGTGAAATGTACTAGCTAGCTACTAGCTACTATTTCTGAGTGAAAATTGTTTCAAAGTAAATCCAACACCAATTTTATTTTCAATATATATAAAACATTAGGCCTGTTTTAGAACCTCCTCCTATTTATTTTCTCTCCTTTTTATTTGCATTTTAATAGTGGTGGTGTGGCAATAAAAAATTATTATTATTTTTTTTTATTTAAAGTACAAATATGCCATGTATTTTCTAAAATAATATGGTCATAAAAGTAGGCTGGTCATAATATAACGCAATAAATATAAAAATATACTATTTAAAATAGTTTAAGATGGAGCGCATAGTTACGGAAGAGGATTAGGGCCAAGCAATAATAAAAAAAATAAAACCATCTCGAGATTAAAGTTGTTAAATTTCGAGAAAAAACTCGTTAAATTACGAGAAAAAAGTCATTAAATTACGAGAACAAACTCGTTAAATTATACGAAAAATTCCGTTAAATTTAGAAAAAAAGTCGAGATAAAATGTTGAGAATAAACTCATAATTTAATGAATTCATTCTCAACATTTTATCTCGACTTTTTTCTCGAAATTTAACGACATTTTTCTCATAATTTAACGAATTTGTTCTCGTAACTTAACTTTTTTCTCGTAATTTAATGACTTTATTCTCAACATTTTATCTTTACTTTTTTCTCGAAAATTAACGAGTTTTTTTCTCGTAATTTAACAAGTTTATTCTCAACATTTTATCTCGACTTTTTTCTTGAAATTTAACAATTTTTTTCTCGAAATTTAACGAGTTTATTCTCAACATTTTATCTTTACTTTTTTCTCGAAATTTAACGAGTTTTTTTCTCGTAATTTAACGAGTTTATTCTCAACATTTTATCTCGACTTTTTTCTTGAAATTTAACAATTTTTTTATCGAAATTTAACGAGTTTATTCTCAACATTTTATTTCGACTTTTTTCTCAAAATGTAACAAGTTTTTTCTCAAAATTTAACAACTTTAATCTCGAGATGGTTTTATTTTTTTATTATTGCTTGGCCCTAATCCTCTTCCGTACATAGTAATAAATTTGAAGTAAATGTAATTTTTTATTAGATTTTTGAATTGAATTTTAAAAAACTTAGAAGGATGATTTTCAGTATTGTGTCATAGTAATAAATTTGACTGGAAATGTGTAATTGAACAAAAAGCAACAAAACATCTACAGCTCCTAAAAACAGACTTCATTTTTTTATGCTAAATACAATAATTTTTTTTTCATTTGTTTTTGGGGTAAAACATCATAAAAGCAGGAGTATTGTTGGCAGAGCTCCACAAACCTTTCCTCTGTTGTATAATTCCACTTAGCAGCAAGTTTGTTTGAAAGTTGTGCATGAAAGAGCTTCTGTCCTAGTGGTCAACGTCACAGATGTGATCAAACCCGTTGTGCAGGACAGAAAATAAAATTAAACATGCTAGTCGTGTCGGGACGTCGCGAAGCATCACAGACGTAGTTGTCATCCACTATGACACATTATACGTGATAAAACGATCGATTCTTGCGTCCCGAAGCCCAGTGTCATTTACGAATCATTACAGCACCCTACGGCAAACGGATTGTAATAAGAACAGGCTGATATTGTGTAAACCCGGCATAAGATATGGAGCACATTGTTACATTTTGCAAAATAAGACCAGGAACATGTACTAAGAAAGCAGTTAAAAACATATTTTCCTAACCCATTTTTTATTTCATGTTGACTTGGTTTCACTATTGCTTTTCTTCAATTCAGCTAACTTACATTTGGCACAGATATCTAATGGCCAGACTCTCACCCGCCAGTGAGAAACACTGAATATTGACCACAGTACAGTACTCACAAGATAATGGCGTCCAAGTTTTCATAAATCAAATCAACTCCATGGACACACAGGAGGAAAACACAACAGGACCATCAGTAATGGTTTGAGAAGCCAAAATTTGGGAAAGACTGTTATTGGCCAGTGCTGGAATTAGGCTGGAATTTGGCAGGAGGTGTGATTGTGGTTGCAGAGTTTTGGAACGGCTTCAGAGTTTGTGTGTGATTTCTATCCAGGCTGTAGAGAAGTGTGTTGGGATGGGTTTTGGGGTCGTCCCGGTGTATGAACAGATTAATAGGAGAAAATGTGGTCAGGTCAGCTGAGGCTGAGGGTGCAGATCTCAAACTAATTGAGACGTCAGACTGGAGAGCTTCAGGCTTCCTTTTCTCTGTATTCTCTAGCCACGTAGCACAGACTTAAAAAAGAAAATCAGCATTTCTACAGCATAGAAAGTTAGGTTTTAGCAAAGCTCCCCTGCAGCCAATAATTTTATCCCATAAAACTCATCTTTGATCACCAAAATGACACATTTAAACATTTTTTTTCCTGTGAAAAAGATTCTTCATGCCTTAGCTTGAATGTAACTCCACACCCTTGCCTTATTTAGTATACGAGGATCTATGAATATGCAAATTAGCCCCGCCTCCACTCACTCGGTCAACTTACTGAGGTAAATGCTGCACAATAGTATCGCTCTTTACAACGTTGGACACATAACAGTAATTAATATGATTAGCCTTTTGCTTGACTACATTATCAAACAGCTAATAATGTGTTGCTAACGTTACACAAATCATGTTCCTGTTCACCATCTGAGTCAGACAGCTGCCTTCTAACAATCAATATCCTTAGAAACGCTTTGAACAACTCAGAGTGTCAGTGGAGAACAGCATATAGTTCATCATAACATCGTAATATACATCATATACATAATTCACCCGATATATTGTTAAATCTACCCGATTTTTCATATGAACAGAAAAATATACCAGGATATATTCTCTTGAGACTCCCCTGCTTTAGATCAGTCATAGTTAATGATATGCTAAAGCCTGTCGGCATGTTGATGTGATTGGTTACAAGGTAGTTTGTGACGTCACAAACGCCAGCGATTTCAAACAGCGTTTTTGAATCTGTCTTTAGATCACTGCAGTTTTAAAGAGAAAATACTCAGCAATGGTGTTGACTTATGAATTTGCACATGGTTTGTCTTAAAGCATATTAAAAACACCACACAGACATATAAACACCATTAAAAACTTGATTTTCACCACAGGGAGACTTTAAAAGCTCAACTTGCCAGCAGTGAATTCCCCCTTTAAGGCCTGTTCAAACAAAGTCTGATGCTACTAAACAAAAACAATTTTTACAGCGCCACTGGCCTGCCACAGACGTTAGCCAACGCTTACAACTATTCAGTAAATACTAGACGCAGAAACCTCTAGAAAGTGTGAGACATCAAGAGATGGCATGTTTAGCATTTCACACATGCAGTAAACAGCTAATGATGGAGGAGGAAACGCTCTCTTTGACTTGTGGGACTCATTAGCACGTGCAGGAATGGCGGAATGCTTTTAGAGGCTGAAAGATGAAGCAGAGGTTCCTGGCAAAGTATTCCGATCTCCATCATATCAAATTCACTCCCGCTCCTTAAACCAGCCATTTCCCCTAGATTAGCTTCAGCTAGCCCACAAATCAACTTGTGTAATTCACCTTTTTGTCCCTGATCGATTACCATGAAGCCATGCTCCGCTGCGGTAATCATCTGTTTAAATTGGAGCAAATCCCATAAAGTGTGTGTGTAATCCTTCAAATCATTCTGAGAAGATTTTTACTACTAGGGTGGGACAACGAGGGTAGAGTTGGGAATAGTTCAATGAGAGAGTCCAATAAGAGAAGGAAAGTTTTCCATTTCTCTAAATCCAAAGTAACAATCAAAAGAGCTTTTGTTCACGGCTAATAAATCTGCACAGCTTAGTAAACAAGAAAAACCCTGTTATATAACCTACACTCTAAAAAATGCTGGGTTAAAAACAACCCAAGTTGGGTTGAAAATGGACAAACCCAGCGGCTGGGTTAAATGTTTGCCCAACCTGCTGGGTAGTTTTATTTAACCCAAATATTGTTTAAAAATTACTGTATTTCTTGCTTAAAATGAACCCAAAATATGTTGGAAATTAACATTTATTAATATGTTTAATAAACAAACATTTATTAATACTTTTTTGAATAATATTTAAACAATAAACATTTATTAAATTGCTTATTAATAAATGCTCATCTTTTTGATTATTATTGTTGCCTCTAGTAATTATGAGTCTGATTTTTAATTTCCAACCTATTTTGGGTTCATTTTAAGCCAGACATATAGTAATTTGTAAACAATTGTTGGGTTAAATAAAACTACCCAGCAGGTTAGACAAACATTTAACCCAACTGCTGGGTCAAAACAACCCAATCGCTGGGTTTGTCCATTTTCAACCCAACTTGGGTTGTTTTTAACCCAGCATTTTTTAGAGTGTATTATACGGGTCATTGACGAATAAGGTTTTTAAAAGTGTAAAAAACATAATTATTTTGAAGTTTTATTAAGTGTTAACAATGAGATTGTGTGGTTTTTATAATCAATTAACACTGCTTTTGTCATTTTTTACAAGATGGACAAAATTTGTCTCCAAAAAAAGTCATTCGGTTTAACCAAAATTTCGGTTTTACTGAATAACACTTTTGGTTATACTGAATGACGATATTTCCAAACAATGCCAACAGGCTGATATCTAGCTAGCTAGCATTTAAACATTTAAAATTTAGTACAAGTTTTTAAAATATGAAAACATTTTCCATGTTTTATAGCAGCTATATCGAATGATCTGATGTTTCGGGACATGCGTATGAGCAAGTGAAAACATGAATTTTTCAAATAGTTAAAAGAGAGTCTGTGTGTCACGACCATGTGGTCCTTTGCAGGTGTCTGAATGATGTCACATCCTGTCACATGATAATGACCGCAAGACTTCAAAATAGGGCTGGGTGATATGGCAAAACTGTAATCTCGATTATTTTTTGCCCATATCGATCGATAACGATATATATTTCGATATATAAACTGTTAATGCTGCCAGCTTTAAAAGAGTATCCCAACTATGACTGAAGCCACAAAAATTTGAGGGTTTATTAATTACATTTTAAAGTATAGTTTATTAACAAAAACAGATTACACATTTGGCCTTAAAAAATTAAGACAACTTACTAACTTAGCATGTGACTTTTAATTATAAACAAGCCCGAAATACAGCGGGACTCTTATTTTGAAATGTCTAAAGATTCTTACAACCGTCTAAAACATTTTATATAAAGGCCATAAAGTAGACATTGTCATAATCCATCAACTCGAGTTCATTAGCAATTGCTTGGCATAAATCTGCGCTTTTCATTCATTGAGAATCACTTTGAAGCAGCCTGAAGCGCTGTTACACGAGCCTGTGGAAGTAAACAGTTCTTACGCACACAAAACGAGCAGGTACAAATTTACACGTAGGGCGAGGGGAGATTTTCCACTAGTTAATCGATCGCGGATGGTTTCATTATCTTGGGCGGATACAAAAGTATGGGAGGATAAAAATAATAAAAGTATAAATGTGTCTCCAAATATACTTGGGCGGCCACCCAAGTAAAGTCTATGTGTGGGAAGCACTGTGTTGTGTTGCCAATCTTGTTTTTCACCGTCCGACTACATATTTTACAGATCGTTTTAATTTGCGCCTGGTCGCTTTTCAAATAACCAAACCACTTCCATAATTGAATATAAAATATATATACACTACCGTTCAAAAGTTTGGGATCTGTACGATTTTTAATGTTTTTAAAAGGAGTTTCGTCTGCTCACCAAGGCTACATTTATTTAATTAAAAATACAGTAAAAACAGTAATATTGTGAAATATTATTACAATTTAAAATAACTTGAATATATTTTACAGAGTAATTTATTCCTGTGATGACAAAGTAGAATTTTCAGCATCATTACTCCAGTCTTCAGTGTCACATGATCCTTCAGAAATCATTCTAATATGCTGATTTGCTGCTCAAGAAACATTTCATGTGTACAATTGTACAAAATATTTGTGT
>RJVU01029436.1:747160-765733 GCA_003731715.1 Anabarilius grahami
ACAGGCGCCGCATGCAATGTTTTTGTCAGGAGACAGGAGTAACAACTGCAGATTATGAGTTACCTGCGGTGAGTCCGACATAATGAATCCACTAAGCGATATCCACTTAACGATTGTAAGGCCGATTATGAATGTAAATTGATACTTATGACTGATCGCGCTCAAACGCGTCCAGTCAGAGCCAGTTGCGTTCAGTCTGCGATTACAGTCGGTGTTCAAATTCCATGTGAAAGTATATAAATCTGCTTCAGGAGCAGGAAACAATCGCTGTGTGTTGAGCATAGTCTTAGAATGTTTTAGCTAGTCGTTAAATGTGTGCCCGGCTTAATAACACAGCGAATGCCGGTGGTAAACACTCGTGTTCCAATACTCGTGCACGAGTTTTGGGAGGCGTTCACTCGAAAAGAGCTGTGAAGAAGGGGGGTTGTTCTTACGCATCAGTCGAGGAAAAGATCCTCTGTACCACCTTTAAATCATTCAAAAATGACAGTAAAGACATTTATAATGTCACAAAAGATTATATTTCAAATAAACACTGTTCTTTTGAACTTTCTATTCATCAAAGAATCCTGAAAAAAAATATTGTACACAAATATTTTGTACAATTGTACACAATAAATGTTTCTTGAGCAGTAAATCCGCATATTAGAATGATTTCTGAAGGATCATGTTACACTGAAGACTGGAGTAACGATGCTGAAAATTCAGCTTTGATAACAAAATAAATTATATTTTCAAATAGAAAAGTTATTTTAAATTGTAATATTTCACAATATTACTGTTTTTACTGTATTTTTAATGAAATAAATGCAGCCTTGGTGAGCAGACGAAACTTCTTTTAAAAACATAAAAAATCTTAGTGATCCCAAACTTTTGAACGGTAGTGTATATTTATATATATATATATATATAACTGAATTCGTGCTACCTTTTTTGTCGACAATTTCATCATTTTTGGATAACTCAAGGTTAGTTTCACTTTCGTCGCTGCTTCCACTCATTTTTGTCGTCCTTGTGTCCAGTTTTCTTTGCAAAGTGTCGTAGGAAATTGACTTTGTTCTTTGACGTGAACGTTTAAAGCTGCACGATGATTGGCTGTTGTCGCATATTTCTGCTATATGATTGGCTCTTAAATTAATCCATATCGAATATAATGCCTAGAGCTTATCATCGTTATCGACATATATTTTATCGCGATTCGATATGATATCGTTTATCGGCACAGCCCTACTTCAAAATGGTCCCTTTATATTGGTTACTACGAATGACATCAATGATATTCATTTTTCCGTACATTCTTTCTCATAACAAAGCAAGTGACACAAAAAAAAGATTGACCCATATATAGGCCTACTTTGTGACACACTAGGCCTATGCAATATGCAACACAAACATTTGAACTGTATACTACATTTTTAGCACTACCATTCAAAACTTTGGGGTCAGAAATAATTTTTAAAGAGATTTATTTAGAAGAGAGAATAGATAAGAGAATTTAGAATAGAGATTTCTAAATAGAGAATATTCTAAATAGAGAATTCTCAATTTAGATAAGAGAATTTAGTCATTTTAAAGCCAATTCTGTATCAGATCAAATTTTTGGACAGTGTGATCAAGTAATCACATTTGATACTGCTTCATTTGACCATCAAAATGGATAACCATGCATATTGCATTGTGGGATACAGCATTCTTCAAATGTAGGCTAGTATCCTGCAGAAATAGCATAAAACATATGGTATATGTTAAAAAAGCCATTGAGACACAAACACACACCACCCTCTGTGTTTCTGAATGATAGCGAGGGTGTGATTTCCAGACCGTGACCCGTGACGACATCCATCTATCCATCCCATCCCCTCTCCCCTCCTTCTTGTGACCCACATCAGAGAGATCAGCCAAAACCTTGGGGAGGTCACCTCTTTTTCTGCCCCATCCTTCCTACTGATAAAGAGGTGGCTGTTTTCCATCCTTGATAACAAGCCTGCTGTACAAACACCACAGACACAGATCTGAACAATCAAGTCTTTCCATAACCCTCCGTTTCTTTCCAATAGCAGGAAATCTATTCCATGAAGTCATTTCTAGTCTCAGCCTCAGACCGCACACAGTCTGTCCCATCCATCTGATGCATATTGCACACAAAATTAACAATTAGATGCCTTCAAAAAGCACAAGAGCATCTGAACATTACTTTCATTTCACACGCTACTACTGCAGTTCTGAACTAGATCTGTGGGAATTACTTCAAACCCAATGTTAATTTAATGAAAACTGACAAAATTCATTTTTATTTCACAGGCTATGATAACACTATTGTAACACATTCCCTTTGAAGCTAAACGCAACGATTGCATTTTATTCCAAGCCACAGCAAAACTGCAACAGCTGCCAGGATGTCTTTCATCAAAATGTGTTGTAATTAAGTCCCTGTGGCATTCATCATTGTAAAATCCATCATAATTCGTCTTTATTTGCAGTAATTAACTGTTCCAATCACAGTCAGCTGTCCAGCTGATAAAGCCGTTAATTAGAACATCACAACATGCGATTACAGCTTGTACAACATAGTCAGCAGCTTTCAGCCAGCGAATTCTGTTCAGACCCATGAACTTTAATGGCATACTGACAAACGTCTCTGCACTGAGGAATTTTGCATAATATGAAAGACTACGTTCAGTAACAGAAACACGGTGGGGGCTTGTTTAAAGCTGAAAGTAAAGCAATCTATCCACAATATACTTTGCATATATAAACACACTCTCTCCTCTCAAGCCAGAGAACGAGGAGGATTTACACTTCAGAGTTCAGAGACCTCGGGGTCAGCAGAAAATCAATGAGGAACTGAACCATCTGAAATGATAATTGACCTGCATCTGGAGGCCTGGAGATGTTCACAGGCTTTTTAGTCTCAGATAGAAAGACCTTTGACTATCAGCATAAGGTCTGGTCCACACCACAGCTTATTGTTGGTTTAACTTAAAGTATGTTACCTGGTTGGCTTAAAATGAGTTCATTGAAATTAAACATTTTTAGTTAATACAATAAAATAGCACAATGTAATTAAAATGATTTAATCAACAGAAACTCAAAATATTGTTATCTGAAACATTGTTATCCAAGTTGATTTTGCGAGACTGCAATCGTTTGTAAGAAAGGGGCGGGGTTTAAGCAGACTAAATGATTGGAGAGGTCCAGCGTACATCACCAGAGTGAAGTCTGTTGTCTTCACTGGAAAATTGAGATTTTGATTAAAAGAGGGTTCACAAGAGGGTATTTCGCACTGGAAGAAAACTTTCACGGTTCCTATTACTATTGTGTTCACACCGCAGGAACTGGGAATGATTTTAGTTCTAGAAATGCCTTTTGGGGGGGACTAAATTAGCTGCTACTTCAGAGTAGAGTCTAACCAGACACAACAGGAACTACCAGCGAAATAAGTGTACGTTGATTGGCTGAACGCATGCTGTATGAAACACCGGCACCCGCCATTTTTAAAAGGCTGTGTAAACACACACAGTTTACTTATACTTCATTGTTTTATTTTCTCATGTCTCATTTAGCACTGCAAGTTGTAGGAGATCTCGTCTCCTAGCCCTGCCTTTTGCTCTTTCAATCACATAACTTACAAGTCTACATTCAATCTCCGTTATCACGAAACCCACAACACACAACAAAATCACAGCTCTGATCACGTCATCCTCCATCCTCCAGTTGTTGAATGCCACTTCAGAGTTCCTACTTCTGGTGTCAATGCAACCAGGGAACCGCCCTGGTGGCTAGTTTCAATAACTGAGTTCCTATAACTACCCGGTGCGAAAGGCCCTAATAAGATCAATAACATGCATATGTGACCCGTGCTGACAAAATGAGTCAGAATGCACACAGGCTAATTTTGAGCTACAGGCAAAACAAGTGAAAATGTCAATTTTGGTCGAAATTGAGGTTCACACAAAAATGAGTTCATTAAGCCGTCGTCTAGTGATCCCAATGCTCCAAATAGCAATTAAACATTTAAAAGTATCTTTATTTGTACGTTTTCTGAGAAGAGTGCCTTGAAAAATTCATGAAAAATGCTGTTTTTCTCTGCTCGCTTCTTCAAACTGGTGTAGCTCAGTCATTTTTTGTCAGATTCCAACAAATACATAATTTTGAAGGTTTTTAATAGAGAATGTGAGAACAACAATAACTCATTTTTGAAAATTTGCTCTTTGCGACTCATTTTGCCAGCACAGGTCACACATAGAAAATATGAAAATATTTTAAAAAATGTATTTCATGCCAACTTTGAACAACTCTCCACACACATTTGTACAGAAAACAATGGGGAAAAATGTTTTAGACTTTGAATTTCTGCCTGTTTAAAAGTGTTATGCACAGACTACTGCACAGACATAACTTGAAAAAACAAAACAGTTCTGCTCATAGATATCTAGTTTATTTGCTGCTATGTGCCTCAGACAAAACTGAATATCTTTATCTTCTGAAATTAGTGAATCGCGCTGAATGACACAGACTAGGGCTGGGCGATATATCGCATGCGATTGTCACGCGCATTTCGTCAGTAAAGCCGGTTCCCTGATTACCGCTAAATGGCCATCACCTGCTTTCAGATGGAGCGGCATTTAATAGATAGAGCCGTAGATCACTGACAAGCCACGCAATATCGCATTCATTATCGAAGGCGATTCATCTGCGATATGAACGCGATATTGCGTGGCTTGTCAGTGATCTACGGCTCTGTCTATTAAATGCCGCTCCATTTGAAAGCAAGTGATGGCGATTTCGCGGTAATCAGGGAACCGGCTTTACTGACGAAATGCGCGTGACAATCGCATGCGATATATCGCCCAGCCCTAACACAGACCAGAAGCGCTCTCTCTTGCACGCGCTCTCTCTCTTTCTTGCGCGCGATCCCAGTTCTCTCATACGGCGCGCGATCAGTTCTCCTTGCGCCTGAATGGTCAAATGCACACATAGTTGTCAAAATGTCCATCATGTGGAGTATCTCATGTAAATACAGTCAGTTATGGCTTAAGTGGACGTAAACATTTGTGTGAAAACAGGATGTGTGTCAGTATCCATGAATTCGGTCTTAAAGGGACCGTAGCCTATATTTGTCATTAATGTTAATAAAACAACAAAATATGTTAAATAAATGTATACATGGTAAATAAACCTACTGTATCTGAAAAAAAAGTTTACTACATTTTTTATCTCTATAGTATTTGTTTGTAAATTTCTTTTTATATAACAACAATTATATATGTTGGTAATTATGCCCTTTGAAGGTTATTGGGCACTGTAAAATTTTTGTTGTTTAAGTTTGTGACAAGCACATAAAAATTATTACTTTTTTCATTAGAGTAATAATAAAGAAGCTGTCCTACATTCATTAATCTCACTGTGATGTGCTTGGAAAACTGCAACATCACCAAAAAAAAAAAAAAGAGAGAGATTAATAAATATATCGGTATCGCCGAGTACTAGAAAAATGATCGGTACTCGTACTCGGTCCTTAAAAAAATGGTATCGGTGCATCCCTATTTATTACTCTCCCCATCCAATCATGCTGGGAACTAGAAATCCCTTTCCCAGTTTCAGCAATGTTATGTTAACAAAAAATATTGTAAGCAAGCAGCCCCAACACAAACCGTTTAACTAAAGTTCTAGTTCCCAAACTCTTCTTGAATTAGCTTATTTTAATAAATAAATTTAGCAAGTAGCAAAAATCATTTTATTGTTGTTTAAATACTTTTTTTAAGCAGATTACATTTTAAGATGATTTGAATATTTATTGTTATTCAGCATCATCACTACACTTAACTGCAGGCCCCTCCTCCTTATTTTGCATATTAAAAGCACTTCCCTCATGATAGCTTGATTTCTGCTGCATAATTTTGGGAGGTTGCCATGGGAACCTCTCCAATGGACAGCTCATAGAAGCTGCTTGTATGGAGAGAGAGCCCTCTGGTCTCAGTGTTCATATTTATAATTGGTCCTTCAACAGTGAAGGTGAGTCGAGGAGGAGCAGAAAGTCAGCACACTCCGCCCCCCGTCCCTCTCTAAGCCCCCGGCACATACGATAAATCACACTCTCCAATCAATAATTCACACATGTTCAAGGAGCGGGAGGAGGTCAAAGAGACAATTAGAGACAGATAAAGAGGAGAGCATGCTGGGAGAGAACGGAGATTGAGGAGTTTCCTTTTAGATTTGTACATTTAAAAAAAAAAAATCCATTTAGAGCTCTATCATAACCACTCTAACTCTCTCTCTATAGCCTTTCTGAAGTACTTTCTACCAGCTACCCATTTAAAAAACCCAAATGGTATATTTCTTATTGTTTTCCACCTACTATATAGTAGGGAAGTATGGATATTAAGACGCAGGGCATGATTTTCTACTATCTAGTCAGTTTCAGGTGGTATAGGCATTATCATTCAAGAGAATATCTGATTGGACAGAAATCTGTGTAGTCATCAGTAGTTTTGGTCCATGTATATCTGCTACAATGTTTATAAGTGCACTAGCATATAGATGACCTCAAAGATTTCCAACCTGCTTTGTATTGTTACAATTTCAGAAGTATATGTAAATGAACAAATGTTTACTCTTTCTCTGTGTTACCTGGACAGAGAAATTCTTATTTGTCAGCAAAATCTTTTGACAGCTCCAGGCCTTTTGTGAAAACTACAGATTATACTTTTGCATTTTTGTATCCCGCCCACTGTCAGTTGGATCAGCAGAGGGTTATTAAACAGAACGGTTATTGTAAGGGTAGGTGTTTTCCATAACTACGATTCTTTGCAGCCTTTAGCCACTGCCTACATAATTCACTGCAAACGGAAAATAACTCCTGCTAAACACTTACTTTTTGAATTCTTTCACCCAAAAATAATACAAGTCAACACTATTATGACTGAAATTTTGCTAAGAAGTATTTCCTACTAAAGCAAGGCAGTATTTGACTCTAGTCAAGCATATCCAATAGGAGCAGACTAGTGGGAGTGGCCTTGGATGGCAATGTACCCAGTGAATAATGGGTGTTGAAGTTTTCCTACCTATTTGGCAAAAGGGAAGACAAACAGTCCTTTTTCTCAGGTAGCACAGACTTCAAATCCATTAGGGACAGATCATTAATGGCTGGTCCACGTGGTAATTACAGTATGTTGGGCAGGAAATCCAAACGTTCGCCTATCATTCATCAACCTCAAATATGGCTTATCATATGAAACAAGCAAGCATCAACTTTACATGGCCACTCGCTCTAATGTTAACCTAGATAAATGTGAGCTATTATTAGGCGCATATCCAAGTGTTTGGGCAGAGTGTGGAAGCTAAAGTATAGTGCACTTACTGCATGACATGGAGGTGCCGGCACGATCACTTGCATTTTTTTCTGATAACAGCGGAAACAACTTAAAATACTCCATTTTTGGTCATACAGTTAAAAGTAATACATCATTCGAAACTGTTAAGGGTCTACTTTTATTTGTGTACGCTCACAATAACAACAAAACGGTGTGCCATTGTAAGTATATATATTAGGGCTGCACGATTTGGGGAAAATGTCATATTGCGATTATTGAGGTCAATATTGCGATTGCGATATGCGATAGCGATATAATAAACAAATAGTATCATGAGTCATCTCGCTTGGTTCTCAATGAAAATGTACACACAGATTACTGANGACCAGAAAATTGAAAGAGTATCATGTTATAATTACTTGGGTTTTTTATTAGATGAAAAGCTAACATTTAAACCCCATGTAGATAACCTGGTAAAAAAAAGCTGAGAGTTAAACTGGGTTTTTATTATAGAAATAAGGCTTGTTTTAATTTAAAAGTAAGAAAGGAACTTGTTGCTGCTACATTTTTATCTGTTATAGACTATGGGGATATTCTCTACATGCATGCAGCAAAGTCTCTTTTATGCTCACTGGATTCTATTTATTATTCTGCTTTACGCTTTGTTACTAAAGCTGAGTATTCTACACATCATTGTAGTTTGTACAGTTTATCAGGTTGGCCTCCACTCTCAATTCGTAGACAGCATCACTGGCTTATTTTTTATTAATAAGGCAGTGATAGGATTGTTGCCACCTTATTTATCAGTTTTTTCTTTGGTAGAAAACAATAGATACAATGTTAGGTCAAAAAATAGCATTCTTTTTACTATACCTGCTGTAAAATCTGAATTTGGTAAAATTGCCTTCCGTTACAATGCCCCTTCAACCTGGAATGCTTTGAAGAAACAGTTGAAGCTTGGCATTATAATCTCACTTAATGATTTTAAATTATATGTCACAGAAACCTTCAACTATAAGTGTGATTGTATATAGGCTGCTGTTCTGTTCTGTTTTGTTTTCTGTTTTTTGTCCTGGTTATGTTATTGTGTTATATTTTGTTTGTTGTTGTATTTAACTTTTGTCCTCATTAGGTGTTGTAGTATGGTTTATGGGGTGCTGATACATTTTAAGTGCTGCCTTTCTTGGCCAGGGATCATTTGAAAAAGAGACTATAGTCCCAATATGACTTCCCCTGGTTAAATAAAGGAATAATAATAATAATAATATATACACACATACATATATAGTCAGGGGAAGCCTTAATTGTTAGCTCGTGTTAGTTAACTAATGTTAAAACAATAAAAAACCTTATTGTAAAGTGTTACCAAGAGAACGTACTAAAAGATGTGTAAATGGGCTCTTTAAGGAAACATCCTAACAATCATTGATTCTCATAATTGACAAATTACAGTTCATTCTAAAAGAGTTTTCCATTAACATGTTGCTAAGCTAACTACTTGATTTTCTAATATAGGCCACAAGTATGATCTTAAACAATGTAACTCGCCCCCTGTGTGATCATTTTTTGCATCATCTTCTCTTCTATAGAGTATCATATGATCAGTCACCTTTCCCCTCAGAGCTATTGATCAGCACATGGGTGAATGACTGGCCTGCTGTTGCACTCAATACAGGGGCTTCAGTTTTTTAGTGAGTGGTCAATATTCATACTTAAGGCATCAATCGACCCTATTTAGAGACATCTTGTTGTGGACTCAGCAAACAGGTGGTCCAAATCAGTTGTCATGGCTGGGTAATGATTCAAAAAGACAAAATGCACCATTTAGCTAAGCCAGCTAACTTAGCCACAATGCATTATTGACAATATGGACAAAATGCATCTGACTCATCTATTCCAGATAGATGCATGGATGCTGATATCACCGAGATAAAGCGTGTAAAAGCCTTTCCATTTGTACTTAGTTTCACTTACATTTTATTCTAGGTGTGAACAGGCCATAAGTTTAACTCGCACTTCCATTTCAGCCTGTTCTTGTTCTGCTGTTTGTTGGCATTACAGTTAATGTCACTGTTCTCTGAGATGACAACCGTTTGTCAACTGACCAATCTTCACAGTCAGAGACCTGACACAATCAGTTTGCTACAGTCTGATGGGACATCAAGATTGAGAGAGAGAAAGAAACACTGCTTCTCCAACTTAAGGTGCTACACAAAACATTTCATTTGTAACTCAACACTGATGCTCACAATGGGAGATCAGGATGTCAGTAAATGTAAATGGAGGTCAGAGGTTCGAAGAGATGAGTCGGTTGTTTGCTTGCTGGTGGGGTGCTGATAAAGCAGTGATTCATATGCAGTGACACTATAGACTGCGTGCTTGAGTAAGCACAGATATGGAAATTCATATCCATTTTAGCATCATTTGGTGTCTTGAGAATTTCTGGGATATGAGCAATAACATCATATCTAGCTCTTTCATTTCCATTTGCTCTTCATTTACATTTATTCATTTTGACAAAGAGGTTATCATCAAAAACAACATTCTAGATACATTTAATATAATTCAGGGCCTTAATTTTGGTGCAGGATTGCGGCTATTGCACATAATTCTACTCATTTTGCACCAACATTTATTCACTAAAGCATGTAGGTTGAATAAGTAAATTAAATCTACACAGATTATCAAATCAAATCAGTAGTTCGAAAACTTTCTGAGAGACACAATTTCACAAACAGCATGAGTGATTCAGTGGTACCACGTCTTCGCTGTCTCTCACACAAATGGCTTCACATTACGTATGCACTACAATCGAGTTGCCCAATCGGACCAGTGTTGCACTGTCACTAAAGTTTATCATTTGCACGTATTCATTTGCATGTTTTTTTAAGTCTTGCCAATTTATTACAATATTAAACAATTCAGTACTCGAGAGCTCTCTGAGATAGTTTTCTGTGTGCTCAAACCAAAAGCATGCACACATAAAACCACCTCTCAAACACGAGTACTAAATTAAGTTCTTTTTCGAGGCTTATTGCGCTTAAACTGTCAAATACACACAATTATGCCAAAATACCCATATGAATTGAGTGGTTTAGTCCAAATTTTCTAAAGAGACATGATAGCTTTATATGATGAACAGATTTAATTTAGGCTTTTATTGACATGTAAACATTGATCAGCGAACAAACAGAAGCTCAACCGAACCTGCTTGATGCGCGAGAACAAACCTAATGTGATGCGTAACACAAGAATGAACCTCATTGGTTCTTGATGAAGCTCAAAGGTGCTGCGTAACACAAGAATGAACCTCATTGGATCTTGATGAAGCTCAAAGGTGCTGCGTAACACAAGAATGAACCTCACTGGTTCTTGCTGAAGCTCAAACGTAGTGCGTAACACAAGAATGAACCTCATTGGTTCTTGTGGAAGCTCAAAGGTGCTGTGTAACACGAGAACGAACATCATTGGTTCTTGCAGAAGCTCAATCGTGCTGCGTAACACATGAGAATGAGCCTTGTTGGTTCTTGTGGAGGCTCAAAGGTGCTGCGTAATAAGAATGAACCTCATTGGTTCTTGCTGAAGCTCAAACATGCTGCGTAACAAGAATGAACCTCATTGGTTCTTGTGGAAGCTTAAACGTGCTGCGTAACACGAGAATGAACCTCATTGGTTCTTGTGGAAGCTCAAACATGATGTGTAACACAAGAATGAACCTCATTAGTTCTTGTGGAAGCTCAAACCTGCTCTGTAACATGAGAACAAACCTCATTGGTTCTTGTGGAAACCACTCAATTCATATGGATTAGTTTTACAATCCTTTATGAACTTTTTGGAGCATCAAAGTGGTAGTTGCATAGCTGTCTATGGAGGGACAGAAAGCGCTCAGATTTCATCAAAAAGAACTTCATTTGTGATCCGAAGATGAACGAAAGTCATAAAGGTTTGGAATGACATGAGGGTGCGTAAATGATGACAGAATTTTCATTTGTGTGTGAACTATCTCTTTAAGTGTTCATTAAGTGTTGAGAAAGAGAATGCATCAGTATCAGTATATTGGATTCATGGATCTATATTGCGCAACAAAATTACCCCAATGTAAAACCTAAGGAAGGAGGGAATTCCCTTCTATTTTCCAAAACAAAATTCAGGCCCTGTTTTTAGTTATATATGAACTCATCGAATGTACAGTTAAAGCTGTGCCTTGATCCCAGAAAAAACACTGTACAAAGTTTTTTTTTTAAGATTTGTGTGTGGTATGTGTTTATTACACCTGTTTGAGCATCAAATAGTTAGCATAGCAACATGCTAACATCAAACTTTATTGGAACCAATTGTTCCCAATGCAGTGTGTTCCAACTCAGTGCCTTGCAAGGTTGTATAGTAAGAACGTTGCCTTAAACTATACTTCAGTTTTGACGCAAAAGTACAACGGCCCAGGCCAGTGTTTCCAAATTAGTGCAAAAGAAAGGAAAAATCTGGCTGCGCACGTACAGTACATGTGTACTATGCTAATGACGCAATTTTTGTCACACATTATACGCATACCCTAGAGCAGGCATGGGCAACTTCGGTCCTAGAGGGCCACTGTCCTGCAGAGTTTAGCTCCAACCCTAATCAAACACACCTGAACAAGCTAATCAACGTCTTAGGATTACTAGAAAGCTACAGGCAGGTGAGTTTAATCATGGTTGGAGCTAAACCATGCAGGCAGTGGCCCTTCAGGACCGAAGTTGCCCATCCCTGCCCTAGAGTATGCGTAAAACCTGAAGTATACTTTGGGCGTTAGAAGGCAGCTATATGCAAGCAGCTCACTCAGTTGTTGAAAAGAGCTAGATTCATGGAGAAATATTGTTCATCCCAATAGTTGTGTGGTTCTAATAAGTATCTGAGGCACTATGACTATATTGTTTTGGTCTAGAGCTGCCGCAGTCTTCTCTCTGCTGGATCCCTCATCGGTCATGTTCTCCATCAACCCGTATCAGGCATTCCTGAGTTACACAGAAGCATTAGAAACATCAGCTCGTGTGTGTGTGTGTTTGTGTCTTTTTCTGCTGTCTCATTCTGATTCATTCCACTAATTACACTTAATAACAGCCTGAGTGCATTAATGAAAGTTGGTAATTCAGAGTACATAGTTTGTAATGAGTGAGAGAGAAAAGAGAGGGTGGCACCCTTTGTTTTATAAATATTCATCTGCTTGTCTGGCTGGGGGGTGCACATTGGGTGTTGGGCTGAATGGATGAATTATATGCAAATCAGCTGATAAACAGAGCCGCACATCTCTGCGCTCATTTGTCTGGGAGATAGAGGCTGCCGTCAGGTCTCGTAAAACTGCCAAGCGTTTCTAGCTGTCGTGAAATAGCCAACAGGGGCAAATTAACCTTTACAGGAGGGCAAAAGGTTCCATCAACATAACCAGTGAACCCCTGTAGCCCTGTAATGACACCTCCTGAGCAAATTAAACCACAAATTACCCCATCACATTTTTTCTGCCCTCCCGTGAGAGATTTTGACTTTTGTGGAGTCAGCTGGACCATGTTTCTGCAGCTTCTCGTTTCCACAGGGAGCGCTGTTTGTTTAGATAATCTGTCTCTCAGTGGGGGGTTAAGAGTAAAAACCCATGACATGTCAACTTTACTTCTTATAGATGGACCAAGAGGAAAGGGGGGCTGGTGGGCATGCCAACTGGACCTTTATTATGCATGTGTGTACATTACAGGAACCTTTCAATACGGGTTCAATACAAGTTAAAGGATTAGTTCACTTTCAAATAAAATTTTCCTGATAATTTACTCACCCCCATGTCATCCAAGATTTCTTTTTTCAGTCGAAAAGAAATTAAGGTTTTTGATGAAAACATTCTCCTTATAGTGGACTTCAATGGCCTCCAAACGGTTGAAGGTCAAAATTATAGTTTCATTGCAGCTTCAAAGGGCTTTAAACAATACCAGACGAGGAATAAGGGTCTTATCTAGCGAAACGATCGGTCATTTTCGAAAAAATTATTTATATGTATATGCTTTATATAAACAAATGATCGCCTTCCAAGTGGTTCTGCCAAAATCGCACTTTCGTATTCTTCAAAAAGCTTACGCTGTATGTCCTATGCCTTCCCTATTCTATTTACGGAACGAACACAGCGCCAGTTCCATTTTTTCCGTAAGTAGAATAGGGAATGCATAGGACATACAGCGTAAGCTTTTTGAAGAATACGAAAGTGCGGTTTTGGCGGAAGCACTTGGAAGGCGATACTGACAACGTCAATTTAGCGGTATAAAAACAACGCCTGGTCTTTTTCACTGCAACTTCAGGGTTCAAGACAATGTTGTCGAAACTAGCGCCGGATACCTGAGGTAATTTTTATATTACTGTTTGCTAGCCTGGCATAATGGTCTCATTGTTAATACTTCTAGGGGGGTTTGACTTGTCAAACAGTGGTGGCTTTTTCTGAACCTCGGCGGTTAACTTCTCCGCACAGTCGTCTGCCATTTTTAAACGCGTGAGCCCATAAATTAGAATGGATTCTGATTGGCTGTCAGTGTTTTATCGTTCAACAGCTGGAAAAAAATTGTTCTGAAAGTGATCCCAACGATATTGTTTCTCTATATGTTATCGTTATAGCTGTGGTGTGGACAGTGCTATTCTTTTATATTTAGAACAATTTTTAGAACTATATCGTTAACGATTCTTGCACATGCAGTTTTCAACTGAAATGGACGAAACACCATACTAACATACTTTGAATAAGTTTCCTGCACTCAATCTACTTATTTACAAAGCGCAAGATATCAGCCTTTTATTTTGCAGCAATAAATGCCATAAAACATCTGACCCTATAAGTCTGTTATATAAAATATACACAAATATCACAGCCTCTAAGTGCCATCTGAAATTTTCTTATAAAATGAGCATTTTTATCAAGCTTGTATGTTTATGTTCAGTTATTTCACTTTAATGGCAATGAAAAGGACCTATTAATTGCCATTAAAGGTGCTCTAAGCGATGTCACGCGTTTTTAGGCCAAAACATTTTTTGTCACATACAGCAAACATCTCCTCACTACCCGCTAGCTGCCCTTCCCTTGAACACACTGTAAAAAAAAAACGCGGTCTCTGTAGTCGCCACAAGCTCCAAAAACGGCAACAAAAACAAACTGGTGCAGCCTGGACCACGAAACTTAATAAACATGCTCCAGCCAATAACCGACAAGAATGATTTGGGGGTGGAGTTTTGGGGTTAGTGAATGCGTTACTATCAACAAACTATTTTATCATTTATCTAGACTTCTAATTAAAACGTACTTTTTTATTTAAAAGTACATCAATTTACTCACAATGGGTCTCATTCATGAAACACGAGCAGAACTAATTTTTGTGTAAATCGTGTGTAAAGCGGTTCTGGCGTAAATTTTCGGATTCATTAAAATGTTCGTATTTTCCAAATGTTAGTTGGTACGAAAGAAATCTACACCTGCTCCCAGCCACGCGTAAATAGTGCGTTTAACATCCGAACGTTTTGCTCATTAATAAGGCTGCATTTTAATTCACCTTAATAAGGTACATATACACAGCATTTTGAAAAAATATTATANCTTGTGCATACTTATTATTATTCTTCCACTTTTTTTTCTGCGCGCTACTCCTCCCGCAGCTTTTGTCCTAGACCCACGAATGAGGTGTCAAATCGACCGGCCAATTGAGGAGAGGTGTGCTATGACTTTTATAAGCGATCGGGTTTACGATGTTCGTCCGGCGGACGAAAAATTGGGCTTAAAAAATTCCCATAGACTTAACATGGGGGCCAAATCTGTGAGATCATATCTTTGGTTTAGAAGGTCATTGAGACTTGGGGCTGGGCTCTATTGACTCGTCCATCCAATAAGTAGTGACACAGCAGCATCATAGCAACGCCCTAGCAACCAATTACAGCACCCTAGCAACCGGGTGCCGAATTTTGCCACAGCAAGCACCATTCACATTTTCTTCAGGAAATGTACATTCTAGTTTTTATATTACTGTTGGCTAGCCTGGCATAATGGTCTCATTGTTAATACTTCTAGGGGGGTTTGACTTGTCAAACAGTGGTGGCTTTTTCTGAACCTTGGCGGTTAACTTCTCCTCACAGCCATTTTAAATGCGTGAGCCCTTAAATTAGAATGGATTCTGATTGGCTGTCAGTGTTTTATCGTTCAACAGCTGGAAAAAAATTGTTCTGAAAGTGATCCCAACGATATTGTTTCTCTATATGTTATCGTTATAGCTGTGGTGTGGACAGTGCTATTCTTTTATATTTAGAACAATTTTTAGAACTATATCGTTAACGATTCTTGCACATGCAGTTTTCAACTGAAATGGACGAAACACCATACTAACATACTTTGAAAGAGTTTCCTGCACTACTTTCAATAGAGAGCCACAACACCGCTACTGAATCTAGAGCACAACACAATTCTAGAGCTCAATTCCCAAACACATTAACTCAAGGCCGTTACTAGGGCCGCATTAAGACTATCAGAGGTCCTTGGGCTTTGCCTCATGAAAGGCCCTTCATCCACCAGAACTATTACCTACATTCACTCAATCTACTTATTTACAAAGCGCAAGATATCAGCCTTTTATTTTGCAGCAATAAATGCCATAAAACATCTGACCCTATAAGTCTGTTATATAAAATATACACAAATATCACAGCCTCTAAGTGCCATCTGAAATTTTCTTATAAAATGAGCATTTTTATCAAGCTTGTATGTTTATGTTCAGTTATTTCACTTTAATGGCAATGAAAAGGACCTATTAATTGCCATTAAAGGTGCTCTAAGCGATGTCACGCGTTTTTAGGCCAAAAAATGTTTTGTCACATACAGCAAACATCTCCTCACTACCCGCTAGCTGCCTTTCCTTTGAACACACTGTAAAAAAAAACGCGGTCTCTGTAGTCGCCACAAGCTCCAAAAACGGCAACAAAAACAAACTGGTGCAGCCTGGACCACGAAACATAATAAACATGCTCCAGCCAATAACCGACAAGAATGATTTGGGGGTGGAGTTTTGGGGTTAGTGAATGCGTTACTATCAACAAACTATTTTATCATTTATCTAGACTTCTAATTAAAACGTACTTTTTTATTTAAAAGTACATCAATTTACTCACAATGAGCGTGAAGTGGTTGGTTGAGCCATCGTTACCACAGCAGCGTCAATACGCAAGCTACTTCCATTTTAAACGCGCGTTCGTGACTGTTTTAGGAAGCACGGAGGGGAGGAGGAGGAGGAGCAGGAGGGAGGGTCTAGCTAGCCTGTTTTGTTTGACAACATTTCGAACGTCAACAGGAAGTTACTCCACCTAGGATCGCTTAGAGCACCTTTAAAGTTAAATTACTGAATTTAAACATACGAGCTTGATAAAAATGCTAATTTTAGAAGAAAATTTCAGATGGCACTTAGAGGCTTTTGCATCTGAAGTCTTCATATTGGCACATAGTCCGAACTATTTGCCTACATCAGCTCCGTCTTCCTATCAAATCAAACTTTTGACTGAAGTGGGTCGCACCCCGGATGAGAAGCACAGCGGCGCGGCGCCACATCTTTAAAATTTGAACACTCATTGTTTTCTATGGGTGTCCGCGGCGTCCAGCTACAACTGTTCCGAATCCTGCCGTGCCATAGAGCGCCACTCACAGTTTTCCATTAAATTATATTTGTCCTAAATTACTGTTAATGTAGCCTACATAACTTTAAGTTGGAAGATCATGTATTCCCCTCCCTTAGCCCGGGCCCTGGGCTTAAGCTCAGGTAAGGCCTGCATTAATGCGGCCCTGGCTGTGAAACACCAAGCCGCCAGTCAGCCAATGTCGGCCATAGTTTTTGTGCGGTTTGCTGCATGTTGCCACTAGTTGGACCCCCATCGCCGGCTTTTTGGCCAACTGAGCATGATGAATCAGTGGCTTAGATATACAAAGATGATGCACTCATATTACTTATGAATGGGAGACAGTGCAACACGCAATATGGAGGAATAAGTCCCGCATTTTACAATTGGTAAAGTCATCACATCACTGCAGAAGCTCCTGCATATGCGCATTGGCTAGTCTGGCCTGAAAAATACCTGCTGGCATGGAGAGTTATTTCCTCTCACGCTGGCACAGAACGTATGCCTTATTTGGCTGTTGGCTGTATAATCTTTGAGGAGTGTTCAGGTGTTCAACTTTTCTGCCATTTCTTTATGAGATGCTTTATTTTAGTGAAGCAAACACATTCAGCTTACAGCTGTCTATTAATTCCTTCAAAGTGGAACCGTTAAGGAACCGGAATCGAAAATTATTTCTATCCCTAGCCACAAGACTTAAACATTATTTGGGCTGATCTGTGCAAAGTTATATTCAATTTTTCAACTCTTATTATGATCTTGTAAAGCCGGTAAACCCTGTAACTTTTGGATGATACATGCAAGTATATCAGAAAAGATGGAGAAAAATCCATCTAAAAAGAATTAAGATGAAAATGCATACAGTAACCAGACATAATCTACCAAGAACAGTGGTACCACCACTAAGGATAATTTAGAAGAATATATGTGTTTAGCAACAAAAAAAAAGTACATATATTTGGTTTACAAACATTGACTTCAGTTCATTAATTTAAAAAAATAAAAAATGTACAATTGAAGATTATAATGCTATCAATGCAGAACATTCCTTTAATCTGTATGTAATGATAGGGATAATGTGCAAGTGGATGGTACCACAGAGGTCTGGTATCTATTCAACATTTGACGTGTATGCGTTCGTTCACGGGTCAGAAGTCAGAGAGTATCCTCCTCCTGACCTCATTACCGTATCTCTCCACTAGCCTCTCTGCTCTGCCATAAAGAGGTCAAAGCCAATGCCATATATTACCCACAGTCTATCAGTCACTTTCTCTATTCACCATTAAGTGTGTCTAGTCACCAGTGTGTACCACACGGCAAGTACAACTCTCTTTGATTGATTAGCCCTCCTTTTCTGGCTCACTTCAAAGCGTCTCTCCATTTCTGTCCTAGTTTGTTTCGTCTCTTAAGCAAACAGATACTTTAGAGGAAATTTATTGCACAAGGCAGTGTTTTGTGTATGTGCGTGCACTTTTAGACATAATCTCCACCTCTAAAATACTTAAAGGATTAGTTCACACAAAAATGAAATCTACTCACACTCATGTCATTCCAAATCCACATGATTTTCTTCTATGTAAAAAAAAAAAAAAAAAAAAAAAAAAAAAAAAAA
>RJVU01029436.1:765773-807036 GCA_003731715.1 Anabarilius grahami
AAAGCATAGGGACCAAAAAACAGCATAAAAATTATTCCATATGATAAATAAGACCTGCTTCAAAATTCCTTCTTTTGTGTTCCACGGAAGAAAAAAGCTTGTTTCTGCCACAGAACAAAAAAAAAAAAAGGTAATTGCGACTTTTTATCTCGCAATTCTGACTTTTTTTCTTGCAATTATGTTTACATCTCTCAATTCTCAGAATTGACTGATATAAATTGAGAGTAATAAAGTCTGAATTACGAGATATAGGCTAAACTCACAATTGCGAGTTTTAAAGTCCGGATTGCGAGATATAGTCGCAATTGTGAGTTATAAAGTACGAATTGCGAGATATAAACGCGCAATTGCGAGTTATAAAGTACGAATTGTGAGTTATAAAGTCCGAATTGCGAGATATAAACTATAGGCAAACTGAAAAAAGTCAGTCGTTTTTCCCCCTCAGAATTGGAGTTTATAACTCGCGTTTGGGAGTTTATATCTCGCAAGTCCAAATTGTGAGATAAAAAGTCACAAATCTTTTAAATTGTTTTATTCCATGGCAGAAACAAGCTTCCATAAAAAAGTCACACTGGCTTGAAATGAGAGTTTCATTCTCCAGTGAATTATTCCTTTAAGTCAAAGATAAAAATTCAAGCTGCTTGTTAACAAAAGAAATAATTTTTAATCAAGAAAACCTCATTATTAAGCTTTGCCTGGATACAGACTAAATTCCTCCCGGGTTAACCACAAATCCCTGCACAGCCCAATCATGCGAGAGAAGTGGTAATGAGAGATGGTTCAACATCTCAGAATTACAATGAACTCGATAACTGTCCAATTCACTCCAAAACTAGTGATTTCCAAGTCAGGTCTATGTGGAAAATGCCTGTAAGAAAAAAAGCAAGTTTAACTCACCACCAGGGAGTCTTTAAAATAGCTACTGACAGTTTCATGTGCTTTTAAACAAACTCCCCATCTATTACTGCAAGAACAGAGATATGGAGGAGGAGGAACCAAACCAGATGTTCCTCAAGAGCAACAAAGGATAAAGCTAAAAACCGTTTCTGTGTGTGCGTATGTTTGTCAACCTGTGTTTCCCATGCTCCTGTGTGTCTGTTCCTCTCCTTCCCTTATCCTGCAAACAAACAGGTGTGTACACCTTTCACAAACATCACAACAATATGGAATGATTTCCGAGGAAGAGTGTGTGGAATTGAGCAGTGAGGAGCCATTCAAGTTCCTTAACTAAACTTGTACATGTCAACCTTGCAGCCATGATGCTATGGCACTGCTATGTGGTTACTAAGGTTTTCTGGGTAGTTTGCTTATTTGACTCACTAACAAGTTTATATGATATTCTGGTTAGGAATGCACTGATATTAAAAGACAGAAACAGAAAAGAAACAGCGTTAGCGACAGCTCTTTTCTCCCGTATTGTGCATCTGAGTCGCAATGGATTACCAAAAAAGTTGTAGATTGATTGTGAGGGGTGAACGTTGCACTCAAAAATGAGTATGAGATTTCAGTTGACTGTGAAGGGATGGGGTTAAAGCAAACAAAATGACTGGCATACGTCACCAGAGAGAAGTCTCGGGTTGATATTTTAATTAGCATTACTTAAATTAAACATATACACGGATGAATGGGTCACAATAAGATCAACATCATGCATTTACAAAATACTTTAGTTCTGATAACTAATATTAAAATTCTATACTATTTTGTCTAATTAGTAATTACATTAAAAATATAATATGAATTAAAGCTGCAAGCAGCGATGAAAGGGCCCTCGCACCGGGCTGACCGCCACCCGTTGGCCTCAGGAAAACAGCGAGCAGCAAGCGACATGCATGTAAGCGAGTGAATACAGGAGAANAAGAAGAATAATAATAATAATAAACGGAGCAATTCCAAAAGGGTCCTCACACCATCGGTGCTCGGGCCCTAATAATCATTTAAAATGCTACAAGTAAATTCAGGCAGCACAAAATTATAAATGGTCAGCATGAACATTCATTTTGAGACTTGATAAAAGTTATATTTAACAGTGCTATTAAATTATTGGTGTTTTAAAGGCTAACCTTAAGTTTGCTTTTTATATTGCCATTATCTAAATCTAAAAATTTACATAAATGAATTGTACCAATGTTGAACGTTGTGGATTAACCCTCATGTTGTGTTCGGGTCATTTTGACCCGGAGAGGATTTTTTTTTTTTTTCCCCGAAAATTCTAGTTAACATTATCACATTCGACTACAACTCCCTGACTTCACTCATCCATGGTATAACTACTTACCCAAAAATGCTGAGAATTTTTGACCAAAAAAAAGCATTATTTGTGGGTAATTTTGGCAATATTGAATAAAATGTACAAATATTCTGTACAGTTTATCACATGTGCTTTAATGTTTACCAGGAAGTTTGTTTTAAAATGCTTTTATTTTGTACAAAATGGCACCAAGTCACACTTGTGGTGTTCCCAGTCAAAAATGACCGGCCTACAAAAAAAGGCCTACTACGATCAAAGTCCCTTTAAGACAAGGCATTTCACTCGGCGGCCATCTTTGAAACGTCTCTCGGGCATTCAGCTCCTATCACTTTGAATGGGGAAACATCAAATTCTCCAAAGCTGTTTGCCAAGCTTTCGATTAAATTTCATATTTGAAATCACCAATGAAATCTGACAACAGCTGTCTCATAAATTTTGTTTATAAACGCTCAAATCATGACAAAAAACGATATTTTTCAGGATGGATCAAGCTAATGCGCGTCTCGTGTCTCATTTCGGAGGCGCGTGTCTGACTGTTTCTACAGGAACCGGAGCTTCTAACGGCTGCTGCAGTGACGCGATGACTTTACCAATCTGCAATTGGCTCTTATTTAGAAGGCGGGGCTTATTCCGCCATATTGCGCGTTGCACTTTCTCCCATTCAAAACAATATGAGTGACGCATCTTGGGTTATTCTATAGTCTTTGCTACAATCAATCAGTTTCAAAAATAAATACAAAACCTGTCAAATTAAAAGAGAACAAGTTGACAAAAAGATTGAATCCAATATTTGGTGATAACATAGCATAACGACATTTCGAACTATAAAAGGTAAGAATGAAACGGTCTCTTCTTCACTCAAATTATCGCGTTTTCAGTCTGCATTCGACATCTTTCCTCTCAAACGCTGAATTTACCGTTTATATGCAATGCGCAGTGTTTCCGTGACTGTCCAAAGCAGGCAAATATGAGTACACGATTGGTTGTCTGTTGCTAAGCATCTAGATTGTAACACTGCATGGTTTCACACTGTACAAGTTTGGCACTGCAATGCGGAGATAATAACGCAAAACCCTCTGGAGCAGGGTTTAATTAACCCCCCGGGTAAAAATTGCTAACCCCACTTCTAAATTACAAGTGTGAAACGGTCCTTTACTCAGGGTTAAAAGTGGTGTTTAGAACGACAATAACCCAGGGTTGAGCGCAGTTTGAAAAGTAAAAAGTGTTACAGGGTTTTCAACACAGCACGAGGGTTAATTCAAAAAGCTCTAACGTCGTCCGACAACTGATACGGATTGTGTATCACGAATTCTGATCTCCAGATATGAATCATGCCTTTCCTTCGGTGTAAATCTATGGATTTTTTCATCTGTTTTATAGTCCGCCAGGCTAAATTCATCTGACCACAAACCACGAAAGTAATACCACAAACAAGCCACAGTGAGAAACGAGTTACGAGCCAAAGTTTATTACTTAGCATGAGGAATTTGTTCAAATCTTTTGCATTTGACCTTACAGTAAAAGTATAAAAAGCCTTCCCTATTCTACTTACGTAACGAACGCGGCGCCAGTTTAGTTTTTTTCCGTAAGTAGAATAGGGAAGGCGTAGGACATTCAGCGTAAGCGTTATGAAGAATGCGGAAGCGGAAAGTACATTCAAGGCGATATTTTGTTTATAAAGCATAAACGGTTGTATTTTTTTCAGAAAATGACCGATTGATTCGCTAGATAAGACCCTTATTACTCATCTGGGATCGTGTAGAACAATTTGAAGCTGCAGTTAAACTAATTATGACCTTCAACTGTTTGGTGCCCACTGAAGTCCACTATAACGAGAAAAATCCTGGAATGTTTTCCTCAAAAACCTTCATTTCTTTTCGACTGACGAAAGAAAGACATGAACATCTTGGATGACATGGGGGTAAATTTAAGTAAATTTATCAGGAAAAGTGTATTTAAAAGTGAACTAATCCTTTAAGTAAAAGCAACAGTAATAGAGAAGCATCAATCCACTATGACTAATATTCCCAGTTAGTCTAACAGTTTTGTGACATCTTTCCCCCGAGAACAGTACGAGCGGGAACCTCAGTAACTGCAGACTCGTTCGGTAAACTCTGTGACATCAAGATAATAAGATCTCATAGGAAGACAGAAAGCAGAACTACATCAAAGCCCAGGAATGTTTTCCCCCCCGAGGTGCCTAACATGAAAAGAAGACGGACCCTGTCAAGCTCAGAAGGTCTGACAGTGATCTAGTGTGTGTGTGACGTGCCAACATGCATGTGGGCCGAGGTGTATTACACATCTGTCTTTAGGGGGCATGTGTCAACGGCTTTTTAACGGCTCTCCTGTCAGAGAGGATTGTGGGAGGAATGGACAGCACCTCCACTGAGCATTAAGGTAGAAAACAAGAACGTCTACTTGACAGTGTCAACGCCAGTGAAATTTAAATAACGTGCAATGAGTCTCCTGCAGCTGTTTACCGGTGTAGGCGTACAACGCCTGTTTACATTGTCGTGGGATCGCTTCAGTTGTTGAGACTGGGATTGCGGAAGGGGGAGGTTGACTGAAACAATGCAAAAAGCAGCTGCAAGACTTTCCGTATGGAAATTAGGACACCAGCCACTCACAGCAGAATGATGATGGCTGACTTTGAAGTCAATATAACATTTCACTGACATACAACTTCTATGAACACTTAAGCTAGGATAGAGTATCCGATGAACCAGAGCGGGCTGCAATAAAGATTAAGCGACGATTACAGTATAATAGCTTCTTGAGGAGAGACAAACATCTCTCTCTTTGACAGGAACATGGGTAGATCTAACTAATGACTAACCACTGAAAGCTCCCGCCAAGAGTGCAAACAGATCAATTTAGCACAGAGAGGCTTACCGTGGGGTCTACAGAGTCCTTGCTATGAACTTTCACATACTAAACTATTGTTCAAAAGCATGTACCCTCTGTGTCAACACAGTCAGATATTAATGGAAACTTCATCCTGAAGGTGCTCTTTCCATTTTTCACCTGTTATGAGTTCAACGAGGCCACAAAGGCTCCGTTAGTTTTTTATTGTATACTAATTCTCTGAAACTGTAGTAGTGACAGATGTTTTCTATCATATTATGATGTACATTAGAGTAAAAGATTATCAACAAAATGTAGGGCGGGACTTGGTTTTATGCATCGGTTGTTGATTGGATGAAGGCAGATGTGAATGCGAGGTTTTCATTTGTGGAGGGGCGGGGTCTAAGCGGACTAAATGATTGGAGAAGTCCTGCGTACATCATCGGAAAGACGTCTGTCCTTTCACTGGAAGATTGAGTTATGATATTGATTACAAATTATGAAGTTAAAAAAAAGTAAAAACAGTAAAAAAAAAAATTAAACATTTACAGTATGGTCTATAAAATGCATTTAGAAAATATAAAGGGTGAATTTTCATTTCATGATGACTTAAAGGGATAGTTCACCCAAAAATGAAAATTCTGTCATCATTTACTCACCCTCATGTTGTTCCAAACCTGTATGAGTTTCTTTCTTCTGCTGAACACAAAAGAAGATATTTTGAAGAATGTTGGTAACCAGACAGTTGACGGACTCCATTGACTTCCATAGTATTTTTTCATACTATGGAAGTCAGTGGCTTCCATCAACTGTTTGATTACCAACATTATTCACCAGAATTATTATTATTAGTTCAACAGAAAAAAGAAACTCATACAGATTTGGAAAAACATAAGGGTGAATAAATTATGACAAAATTTCATTTTTTGTTAAATATCCCTTTAAGTAATGCATATATTTTGGCATGTCAAGTAAAGAAATGGTTTGGGGTTTTTAGATAATTTAACTAGAAATGTCAGTAAAACAAAATTGCTACTGCATTTAATTCCTGTGTTTTATATATATTCATGTGTTTTATTTATATATATATTATTATTATTATTATAAATACAGAAAATCTAGCATTCAAACTAGTATTTAACCCAATTTTCAACTCCATCTGTTGAATTGTCACCACCATTAGACCGAAAATCAGCTGACAGTGTTGACATAACCATATGATAACAATATATATATAGGTTGAATTCAGGTTGATTGGGAGATTGATTTTTCTCAGTCATCTTAATGGCAAAAAGTGTCCCAATCACCCTATATATATATATATGGTTATCATATGGTTATGTCAACACTGTCAGCTGATTTTCGGTCTAATGGTGATGACAAACTAATGCTAGATTTTCTGTATAATAATCTTAACATTTCATTATAAAATGTTAAAAAATATGCAAATATAACTGCATGGTTTACTATAATATGATATATTATAATACACTACACTTCAGTATTACATGTTTTGCATCTGACAGCATTGGTGCAATGAATGACCAGCATGGTAAAAAATATTTTTTGCTTAACAGATCAAAAAATTAAATAAAAAATTCATTGGTAGGCCTACATAAACTCATTTTTGCAGTCCTGTATCCTGTGTTGTCACAGTACTCCCAATTGTGTATGGCACTATGAGAAAAGTTCAAGTGGGTTGCCTGAAGCTGCAATAGTGCAAGAGCAGAAGCACTCAACTGGCCATAAAAGTGTCTTTTACAACTCTGGGTTATTTTATGGAGGGTCCAACTACTTAAACACATGTTCAAGCTTAACTCAGGTCAAGACAAGAGTTCAATGTTTGAATAGTGAACTCATTGTGTATTATCCAGCAACATTACAACAACAACAACAACAAAGCAAAAGGCGTATTATAAACTAAACAGCTCGCATAGGCTACATGGTTAACAACACTCAGAATTATCGGTGTGAAATGAACATTTTTCTCAGAAAACAAACTTACCAACTGAAACGTGCAGAGAAATATAAGGGTGCACCGTCCGCTGCAGCAGCCCATTGTGTTAAAGCGAGATAATGGGGTCCTGAATATAGCTATGAGTCTATCAGCAGAAAGTCCTAAACAAACACAGAGAAGCGCGTCAGTCTCTGTCCGACACAAAGCGGCTCCGTTCCCATTGTTTCCCGCGGCGCTCAGTGAAACGCGCGTGGAAGTGTGAAAGCTGAACGCGGGCAGCGCGTCGCGCGAGTGTAGCGGGAGGAGTGTGTGAGACTCGGGTGTGAGTGACTGGAGTGCGAAGAAAGAGGCTGGAGAACAAGGGGTAGACCGTAGACGGGGTAAGAGGGGCGGGGGTAGCAGGCTGAGGGGGGTGTATGTCAATCACAATGGCTTGTTCTCTCACACACACACACACACACTGGCTGTGTGAATAAAACATGGTGTGTGTGTTGTTGTTTAGAACTCTAAAACTTGACTGGAGCAGGGAAATATCATAGGAACCATAAGCAAACACTTAAACCAAACAAGTGCTGGTTGTCTGGTTTAATGTGGTCTCAGAAGACTGTCAACTCAGCTGGTTTAGCTGGTTGCCCGGCTGATATCCCTGCCTGATCTGCTCAAAAGTGCCCAAAACCCCTATGAAACCAGCATACATTACCAGGTTTGGAGAAAGACCAGCAAACAACAAGCTTAAAACCCCTTAAAAACATATCGAAAGAAAGAAAGAAAGAAAACATAAACCAGCCAAAGATGGTCTGCTGGTCTTATCTGGTTTAGCTCCTCATTAGGGGTCACTCCTAGTCAAAAGTGGTCAAAAACCTTTGTTGTTTTTTCCCCCCAGTAAAGTCAATGTAATGTATTTTTTTGCTTTTAAATTAAAAAATGTAAAATTTATATCCTCACTACCAGAAAAAAAGTTTTGTGAATTTACTTAGCATAAGAAAAAAATGAGAAAATAACATGAAAAATGATATTTTATTCATATATTATGCTGTGTCCTCTGTGGAAGACACCAGGACTTTTATTTTAAAAATAAAATAAGACATGAATAGACATGAAAAGGCAAAAACAAAGGGATTTTTTTTTTTTTTTTTTAAATCGTCAATACATTTTTAGGTTTCAGGATTTTTTTATAGCAAACTTTGTATAAAGATGATTCTCAACTATGTTATGAAAGACAGAATGATTTGATATACCGTTTTGCTTTATGCAGTGTAAAATGGCCATAAGCATGTTTTCCCATTATATACAATGTATCTAATTTGCATATTCATGTGTTTTTGGGGCAATATGTAATGAAAAAAGAAGTGCAATAACTGGAGTAATAATTGGCAAGATTTTCATAATAATATCTAATATTTCATAGGAATATTGATGTATAATTTCTTTCCGTATTCGCTTGTTGTTTGCCTGATAAACATGCTTGAAGTCCTGTTGTCCTCTACTGAGGACATGTATAAAATCGATGTCCTGTTTCGTTACAGAAAGTCATATTTTGATTTGAAACCTCACACTCTAAAAAAAAAAGTGCTATAGCACTAAAAGTGGTTCTTGGCTCGTAATCATATATAGGGGAACCACTGCTATGTAGCACCATATCTTTAAAGGTGCTTTACAGTACCTTTGTCAAATGGTGCTATGTAGAACCCATAAGAGTTGCCATATCGCATTTTATTTCTTCAACAAAAATGGTGCTAAACAGCACCAACAGTGGTTCTTTGACTCGTAAAGAACCTTTAAAGGGGCTAAACAGGTTCTTTGTACGGCAGTGGTGCTATATAGCACCTTAACCACCCCAAAGAACCACTGAAGAACCGCTGAAGAACCATACAGGGGCATAACAGGTTCTGTATACAGTAGTGGTGCTATAGTACCTCTGTCATCCCAAAGAACCACTGAAGAACCGCTGAAGAACCATACAGGGGCATAACAGGTTCTGTATACAGTAGCGGTGCTATAGTACCTCTGTCATCCCAAAGAACCACTGAAGAACCGCTGAAGAACCATACAGGGGCTTAACAGGTTCTGTATACAGTAGTGGTGCTATAGTACCTCTGTCATCCCAAAGAACCGCTGAAGAACCGCTGAAGAACCATACAGGTTCTGTATACAGTAGCGGTGCTATAGTACCTCTGTCATCCCAAAGAACCGCTGAAGAACCGCTGAAGAACCATACAGGGGCTTATCAGGTTCTGTATACAGTAGTGGTGCTATAGTACCTCTGTCATCCCAAAGAACCGCTGAAGAACCGCTGAAGAACCATACAGGTTCTGTATACAGTAGCGGTGCTATAGTACCTCTGTCATCCCAAAGAACCACTGAAGAACCGCTGAAGAACCACTGAAGCACCAAGATTTGGTGCTATATAGCACTTAAAGTGGTTCCCCTATGATTAGATTAGCCAAAGAACCATTTTTAGTACTATATAGCACCTTTTTTTTTTTTAGAGTGATAGCACCACTACTGTATACAGAACCTGTTAAGCCCCTGTATGGTTCTTCAGCAGTTCTTCAGTGGTTCTTTGGGGTGGTTAAGGTGCTAGATAGCACCACTGCCATACAAAGAACCTGTTTAGGTTTAGCCCCTTTAAAGGTTCTTTACAAGCCAAAGAACCACTGTTGTTGCTGTTTAGCACCATTTTTGTTTTTGTTTGCATTTTTGAAATAAAATGAGAAATGGCACCTCTTGTGGATTCTACATGTGATGCGATCTGGGAAAACCCGTCGGATGTCGCGATGGAACGTTTTCAGTAAAGTAAAAAAATTGGGTCAAAAAAGGTCAAAATTGGGTTTTCATTAAATTATCATTCTATAACATCTTGTCTATCATCTCTGGAAATATCTTGGCAAAATTCGCCTGTTAAGTGCAGAAAAATAGCGATTTATAGTGGCAAGGCTGTCTTTCTCTAACACACCCAGAGGAGGCCTTTCCCTCTCTTAACACTACAAAGACAGTTCACCTATCAAAAAAAAAACACAAAACATGTAGAATGAAGGTGTATAAATGCAAATTTCCCGCCAGTCCTGTATAAACTACAGCACGCAAAGATTTTTTTGTCTAATACAACGTTATCGTGAGAAGGCGGAGCATGAGAACAATGGAGCTATAATGAACACGCATGTTCTAATGATGTGTTTATTAGAGGTTGAATTCAAATCAAATACTGCCAAACTGCACACACTACTTCTGAATAGGGTGTATACTTCATAAAATCTATGAAAATATGGAAATATATGGATCAGATTAATCAGATAAATGGAGGCGCCCTTAAATGGTCAGATATGGAGCTTGGGTGTCATCTAGTGAAAAAGTTTGGTACTGCGCCAAACAAAATCTTACTGAAAGCTCATTTTTGAAATATTTCAACCTAAAATTNATGATGTGTTTATTAGAGGTTGAATTCAAATCAAATACTGCCAAACTGCACACACTACTTCTGAAATAGGGTGTCTACTTCATAAAATCTATGAAAATATGGAAATATATGGATCAGATTAATCAAATAAATGGAGGCACCCTTAAATGGTCAGATATGGAGCTTGGGTGTCATCTAGTGAAAAATTTTGGTACTGCGCCCAACAAAATCTTACTGAAAGCTCATTTTTGAAATATTTCAACCTAAAATTTGGAATGTTGACATTTTTGTCTTTTATTATCTTGCAGTTTAAGAGTAAAACATGCTTTGTAATATATTATTATAAAATATAAACAATTATATTTTTACATTTTCATAAATTTAAACGTCTATAACTTTTTTTTATTTCACTTTCATAATTTATGTCACTTCTACAATAATCTGACAAGTGTCTTCCTGAAAACCAGACCAACATTAGGTCTATATTCCAAAGCATTCTTGAATTACACCCATTAATGTTTGGATAGTGCATTTTCATGTCAATGCGAAAAAAAGGGGGTGACAGTTATTCTGTTCCTGAAAATCAGAGCGATCAGCCGACTTCAGATAACCATAACTTTTGTTACAGACAAGCTATGAAAGAAGTAAAAACAGATTTGGAAAGGGTATTGAAACCTGTAATAGGTAAAATTTCACCATGTGATGGGTTTTCGCAGATCACATCACACACACACACACACACACATTTATGCATGGTTCAAATTTAACAGACAATCCAACCGTAGTCATTTAGCATTGGTTTATACAAAGTATTTTATAGGCCTATTCGTATTCTGAGGTGTATATATTTTATGTGATCATCTTTTATCATTATTTATCGGTTTATTTAGTTATTTTGACAGTGATGGTGAACACTATGTTTTCAGTTTTTCATGGCTGAGATAAACATGTCAGATCTTTACTGTCACAAACAGTAATCTGCAGTTGCATCTGTTGAAAGTCTGCACTCTCTGATGGAAGGAACCAGTGTTCGCCTCTTTGAAGTCTATTACCGCCATCTGCCGGTCGCGTATCAAAACTACACCCCATTATATTTTTTTGATAAGTAAGCTGTTGTGTTATGTATCACTTAATTGTTCACAACCAACACAATTATCATCATTCAACACACTAATAATTTGTCAGCATAGTGTTTTCCTCACTCTCTTTTTCTCACAAATATGAAAATGAGCCAGACAGTCTTATTTTCAGATATGCATTTACAATGGAAGGCGTATTGACAAATTTTTTGAGACATTCAATTTTTATCAAATCATAACTACTGTAAATGCTCAGTCTGTTCAGTGAGACACTTCATTTGCTGTATTGATAAGTCCATCTGCCTAAAGCTACATTCCCCTTTCATACCCCCCCGTTTCCCCTGCTCTACATTATTCAGATCCATATTTATTGACATAATAAACAAGTACTTTGCCAAAACACTGTAAATATCACACACACATATGCATACAGTAAAGGTATTAATGATGAAGTGAATGTTAATAACTAACTCTTGTCTTTTAGCCATGACAGCTGTGGCTCTGTCTGTGCTGATCCATTATAGAGAAGCCTTTAAAGCGGTTCCTCCCTCTGCTGCTCGACTCTTCCTCTCTGAACATGAGGCAGAGTGATGAATCTTTTACAGGTTGAGCCTGTACTGCCATGGAGCACTTCACTTCTCATTACATCACTGCCTCTGCTTCCTCTCTTAAAAGCTTCCCTCCTCCCTGCCACACACACACACACACACACACACACACACTCACGCACGCTCAAACACAAACTGTTGTGTGATATTTTTGGATGAAAGAACAGCAGATACGGTTCTTTGAAGAACACAATTCTTCAGTAAATATTTTATTATTAATTTACAAAGATTATTTGATATGAATGAATATTAACACCATTTTATGAGACATTTGTGCACTTTGTTTGTTATCATTGTTATAAATTTTTCTTTGTTCACTTGTTTTATTTTTTTGTTCAAAGAACATTATTATTTTGTAAATGTTTAATTTTAATATACAAAGATTATATAATAATATTATTAATGACTTGCACAATTTGATGAGTCATTTGTGCACGTTATTTATTAATTAATTTATTTTTGTTCAAAGAACATTTTTATTTTGTAAATATTTAATTTTAATACACAAAGATTATATATTAATATTATTAACTTGCACAATTTGATGATGCATTTGTGCACTTTATTTATTTATTATTTATTTATAATTTTTGTTTATTTATTGTGTTTGAAGAACATTATTGTTTTGTAAATATTTTTTTGAATGTTCAAATATTATTTAATAACATTAACAATGGCTTGCAAAATAATTAGACATTTGTGTACTTTGTTTGTTATAATTTTGTTTATTTCCATTTTATTTGTTCAAATATATTTGCTTTGTTTTGTTTTTTATTTTGTTTGAAGAACATTACTGTTTTGTAGATATTTAGCTAATTTTAATGTATTTATTTATTTAATTGTTTGTTTGTTTATCATTTTTATTTATTTGTTTGTTTTATTTTATTTGTTTGTTTATTTTTGCTTTGCTTTTTTGTTTAAAGAACATTATTGTTTTGTAAATATTTAATTTTAAAGTACAATGATTATTTAATAATGTTAACAATGACTTGCACAATTTGACAAAGCAATTGTGCATTTATTTATTCATTCATTTATTTACTTATTTATTTATTATTTATGTTTTAAGAACATTATTGTTTATAAATATTTAATTTTTAAAGTACAATGATTATTTAATAATGTTGACAATGACTTGCACAATTTTACAAAGCATTTGTGTATTTATTTATTTATTTATTATTTATGTTTGAAGAACATTATTGTTTTATAAATATTTGATTTTAATGTACAAATATTATTTAATAATAATAACAATTACTTGCAAAATGATGCATTTTGCACTTTATTTATTTGTTTGATATCATTTTATTTATTTCTATTTTTATTTGTTCAATTGTTTTTGCTTTATTTTGTATTTTGTTTTGTTTGAAGAACATTAGTGTTTTGTAAATATTTCATTTTAATGTACAAAGATTATTTAATAATATTATCAATGACTTGCACAATTTGATGAGTTATTTGTGCACATTATTTATTATTTTTATGTATTTATTTTTGTTTGAAGAACATTATTGTTTTGTAAATATTTAATTTTAATGTATAAAGATTATTTAATAATTTTATCATTGACTTGCAAAATTTGATGATGCATTTGTGCACTTTATTTATTATTTTTTATTTATTTTTTGTTTGAAGAACATTATTGTTTTGTAAATATTTAATTTGAATGTATAAATATTATTTAACAATATTAAAAATGCTGAGATGATGAGACATTTGTATGCTTCATTTATTTATTTGTTATTTAGTTATCATTTTTATTTATTTCCATTTTTGTTTTGTTTTGTTTCATCCAGATTTTCTGGTATGATTTGTTATCTTTACTTTTAAACACCTCAGCATTGTCTCTGCACAGCCTCTTGGTTGCTTTGCCTATCCCCACAATGTGGGCAAAACATGACCCACACAAACACCAGCGATGGAAAGAAGGTCAAACTGGGGTACACCTCAGAGTATCTGATGGAGTCCTATAGTTGTCTTCTCATCACCTCCCTCCAGTTAAAGTGCGCTGATGTGTGCTCCTCTAAATGGAGGGTCGGGGCTTTGTATTGTACACTTTTCAAACAGCAAGATCTAATGCAGACTGACAGGCCAGTTAGCAGACGAGACCTGTGCTATGAGCCAGACATAAATAAAGCCCACAATGAGACTCGAACAAAGACGGAGGAGTATAAAACCTGCCCACACACACACACACACACACACACACACACACACAAGAGCACTCAGAGAAAGTGAGTTCCTCATTGATTCTTTTGGAGAAGACCCACAGTCATAAAACAGCTCATACAGTAAGTGTTGCCTGTATGGGCCAGCTTTAAACACAGCCATGTCTATTTTAGTGGATGTTGCCCACTTATGAAAAACCATTATCTGTGCATCATTTTAAGTAAACAGGAGAATCTAGCATAATCAGAGGAAATAAAATAAGATGATAAAGAAACAAAAAATAAATTTATTCACAATCCATGTAAATACAATACATCACGATAGCAATTTGTAGTAACAAGCTGCTTCAGAAAACAAGCTCACTGCTCATTAGTCTTATCCAGTACTTACTTTTACGGAGTACTCTGTAATTAGTTTGAAACATTATGTAAAGTGTGACAACTTTTATTTGATTAAAACTATTGAGTTCTACAGTTCGCATGACAAAAAAGGGTTATATAGTCCACTGGAGGCAGGACAATGCAATACTTTAATTGTATTAGTCCCAGAGGTGCAATTCAGCGCAGGAAAACAGAACACTGAAGCAGTATAGTGAAAAGACCTAAAAAAGCATGGTAAATTATAAGAGTAATACATCCTATGTTATGTACATTGAGGTATTAATATGTAATATTCAATGCAATGTTAAATATACAATAATGTAAAGAGGAATAAGAACCAGAACAAGGTATTATATGAAATAAAAGTCGAGCAGTGTTCCAAAATTCATCAGTACACAAACTTTTCACTGCTTGTATTGCTCCGCTTGTCTGTGTTTACACTTTCTAGACAGACTGTCATTCCGTACTAGTGGTGGGGTTGGGTTTTTTTAACAACTCTTTCTGCAGGAACAAAGCATGTGATTTTTGAGTGAGTCATTGAATCATTTATTTAACCGATTCACTCAAAAACACTAATTAATTTAGTAAGGCTGCGACCGAAATTGCGTACTCTCTTGAGTAGGTACTTATTTTGAATAAGTAATCACTTCATGTCCGCTATATAGTATGAGTGTGTGTAGTATGAATGTAATCCGGACTTACTACATTCGCCATGTTGTCAGTGTCACGTGACCTATCAGCGTCGGTTGCGTCGCTTCACTGTCATTCACAAATCCTCTCCCGTGGCCTCATGGGATAGTAAAGTGTCCACCGTATGCACACCTCAGAATCTATCCCTCCAGAAGTTCTTTTTGCCTGTGAATTGGGACATACTTCTTTTGTCACTTACTGTTTTTCGCTTACTGTATAGTAGGGAATTATGCGATTTCGCATGCAGCCTAAACAATTTATGAGTGAGTCATTGAATGATTCATGCAACCAACCACTTTGTGCAAAACACAGAATTACTGGAAAACAAAAAATACTGCTGCTGTGTGGTGCTTGGTGCTGCAAATGTTCTGATGTGGCTACGTTTGGAACTATTTTCTTTGACAAAAACAATATTTTGTCTAAAATGTAAGTTACTCAATATTAACCTGTTGTATAAAAGTAATGTCACAAGATTGTGCTGCTTTCTTGTGACTCCAATAACTTCTTAGAAACAGTCCAAACTGTCGTTGCTATTCTAACGTGATTTTTTAAGTATTAAATCTAAAATTTAAATATACAGGAGATCAGCTACCTAGCCTTTTTACATGTTGACATATATAGGCTATATGGGGTAAGTTGTCACAATGGAAACCATGAAGCACCAAACAAGACCTGATGCAGCGAAAAATGTGAAGGGTACAATTGGTTAAGACAACAGATATTGCAAAAAAATGAATTCTATAATATTACAAACTGACAACCAGACATTTATGAAACAAAGTTCAACCTTTAAGTTAAAATCTACTTTCATCCGTTGGATTTTGCCTAAACGTTTTTTTTTTTATACAACAGCTATTAGAAAAAATATGATACTGTAAATGTAGTTTGGAGGTTTACATTATCGTTCAGCCACGGAATAAAACAAAAGGTAATTGTGACTTTTTTCTCAGAATTGTGAGGTATTATAAAGCCCCTAAAGGGACATGGTGGTGGAAAAAATATGTGAAATGGGAGGAAAAACAATAAGTCAGTGCTGTTGCCAAGTCTGCGGTTTTCCTGCGGAATTGGGCTACAGTGTTGCTGCGGGTTGTTTTTCATGTTCACGTCTTGAAGCAACCCCAATAACATGATATTTAGCCCCTGGAACGCTAATTTTACCAGAGGATCCCTGCCAAAAATGTGAATTTTATCCCACGGGGATGCAATTTTCACTGGAGGATCCCTCAAAACGCAATTGGGCTAGTTTTGAGTAGCAGTTGGGCGAGTTTTGTTGTGAAAACCTGGCAACCCTGGCTGTTGCGTTCTATGCATTTTTTGTTTTTTGCGTTCCTCCGAGAAACTTTGCGTTCACTCGCAAAAATGTCCCTTTAGGCGCTCCATAATAGCCTAGGCCTATGTAAACTTGGAATTGGGAGGGAAAAGTCAGAATTTGGAGTTAAAGTCTTAATTGGGAGAAAAAAAAGTCAGAAATGTGAGATAAAAAGTCGCAATTGGATTTTTTTATTTTTAATTCCGTGGCAAAACAAGCTTCCATAGAAACCGACATACAGAACATCTGCAAAAGAAATCACGTTTGTGTACTTTCAACGCCAGCTACTGAGATATAGCTACTGTGACAACTAGCCCCACTCTCACCTAAGCTATATGTAAAAGCAATAAATCCAAATCCAAAATGGTACTTCTAAAGTTAAGGAAATTTGGTGAAATGGAGGAGCTTTTGTCAGTAAATGTCTCAGAACTGGGCCGGTTCATTTTCCATTGGGCGGCCCATATAGCATTAGTGATGAATAGCATGATTTTTCCATTGGGTGGCGCTGATCGGGCTCGCGCAGATGGAGGGATGAGTCTCATCACATGGTCCATATGCCCGGAGAAAGTGAGCGATCATCGCAGCCTCTGCGCTCTCTAAACTCAATCAGAGTAGGCGGCACTGTTCGCGCTCCACAGCCGATGAACTGAGAGCAAAAGCCCAGCCATGATTGTCAGCCTGCAGCTGTTTGAGCTGGAGGAGAGCTGAGGAGAGCTGAGGAGCGGTGATCATGCCGGAGAAGAGCGCGCAGTAGAAGTCTTCTCACTGAGGATGGCAGGGATGCTGCGCGCCGCATCAGTCTCTCTGGCTCTGTGAAACGCACGGTAAGCGCGCTTCATCTTCCCTCACTGATCCTATTAGTAAATGTTGAACTTTGAGGTGTTTTGTCCGTCATTTGGAGGCGTTTTAAGTGTTTGGCTTGGCGGGTTGTTGAGTAGAAGTTTATGAGACTCTTATTATGTTTGTCACTTTATATAACTAACATTCTGTATAGCTTCAGTCACCAGACAATAGCAGACTCGGTCAGTCTAAAACACGATTAAGGCTGTGCTGAGATCTTTTTCTGGAGACTCGAGATCACTGAATGGACATTCTGAGCTCATATCGATGTTCTTATCGATTCTGTGTTTTCTTGAGAGGGGTGGTGAAGGGGAAGATACTGAGAGTAAATTAATAAGGTAAAGATGGTTTAAAGTGTGTCCTGAATGAATGTTCTGCTAAGAAAAACTACCAAACAGTACCACGGTACAACCTATTTTGTGTGGATATGATACCATGGTTCTGTCAAGGTTTTTTGGAGGGGGAATGTACTATGGACTGCCGTGCCCCATTAGACCTTCGTTTTTTTGGGTGTACCACTTTTTCTGTGAATGTTTCTTCCATGTTTTTTGGACATTTTTTAGGGGTTTTCTATGGTTTTATGTATATTTACCATGATAATGCCATGTACTATCATTTCTGTGACTGTAGCATGGTACGGTTATGGTAATACTTTGAAATATTTATATTTATATTAACTAATATTTTATATGGTAGTACTTACAATGATACCAAGTTAAAAATACCATGGTTGTACCATAGTACGTATTCAAAAACCATACTGTATAGTAATTCCACAGTACTGCTTCAAATATGATATTGAATATGGTCATCTTCTAGTTGAATGGTATATACAGTATCTGTAGTACTATAGTATTAATATATGATGGCATTACTGTACACTCTAAAACATGCTGGGTTAAAAACACAACCCAAGTTGGGTTGAAAATGGACAAACCCAGCAAATGGGTTGTTTTAACCCAGCAGTTGGGTTAAATGTTTGCCCAACCTGCTGGGTCATTTTTATTTACCTCAACTATTGTTTAAAAATTACTGTATTGCTTGTTTAAAATGAACCCAAAGTATGTTGGAAATTAACATTTAGCCTATTAATATCTTTAATAAATGAACATTTATTAATACGTTTAATGAATATTAATTAAACAATAAACATTAATTAAATTGCTTATTAATAAATGTTCACCTTTTGATTATTATTGTTGCCTCTAGTAATTATGTGTCTGATTTTTAATTTCCAACCTGTTTTGGGCTCATTTTAAGCCAGACACATAGTAATTTTTAAACAATATTTGGGTTAAATAAAACTGCCCAGCACGTTGGGCAAACATTTAACCTGGGTTAAAACAACCCAATCGCTGAGTTTGTCCATTTTCAACCCAACTTGGGTTGTTTTTAACCCAGCATTTTTCATTGTACCATTGTTAGATTTTGTGGTTTGATGTATTTAATATTATTACAGTCAGTGTGTTTAGTGTATTTTTTGCACCTGTGATAAAGCAGCTCTGAGAGCGCAATTAATGGTGTGATCCCTAAGTGTTAAGTTATTCCAGGCCCACCGGGATAGACTTTATTTAAGCAAGAAAAGTGACTTAACACCAAGAGCTTATGCCCCCCCCCCCCAGCGCACGCTGACCGAGAAACTGTGAGAGTCTGTCCGATACAGTGAATATGGATGAATGAAATCCTCTTACACTGCAGCTCAAACTCAGTGTGTGTGAGTGTATGAGAGAGATAGGCTCTCTACTGAGGGCTTACTGACTGATGAACTGTCTTTTGTACCTTATAATGACAACTGTGTTGATTTAAGCAGCACAATTCTCATCAGTCATCAGCAGAAAAAAAAAAAAAAATTGCATCTTTGATAAAGAAGTCACAATGATTACTATTGGTTAAAAAAAAGTTTGTCTAAAGCGCTAGGACAGAAATCAACTGTTCACATTCACATTCAGATCACACCTTCTAAAGATCATTTACTTTAAAGTGGAAATTTTGTGACTGTGTACCCACCCTCATGTCACTCAAAACTAGACCATATATTGGTGCGTACCAATATATGGTCCGATTTTTGATCAATTTACAACCAGCATGAAAAAGGCAGATATAACAAACCGATGATTTATTAATTTGCTGCGTGAAGGCACTGAGCTGTATAATGTCTGTTGCATAATCTAAGATTAATCCATAATCTAATATTCCTGCTGTGCTGCTGTCTGCGTTTTAATGTTACTCAAACGACAAACTACTCTTGACTAAATAACTTTTGTAACTTTCATAAGGGTTAATATGTATAGGGCCCTATGATTTCCACAACACCGAAAACACGGACAGAATCTCGGAATCCAGTCATAAAAACGTGGATATTGCTGTATAACGTAGAATGTCATGGAATTTGTCAAAGTTTTGATGAATAAATAAAAAGCAGGTCAGTACACTTAAATCAGCTCATAATATAGACTAGTGTCTGCAAAAACACGGACGGAATTTAGTCATAAAAACACGGATAACACTGCGTAATGTGCAATTTCACGGAATTTGTCAGTTTTGATGAATAAATAAAAAGTAGGTCAGTACACTTAAATCAACTCGCGATATAGACTAGTGTCTGCAAAAACACGGACGGAATCGCGGAATCCATTCAAAAAAACGCGGATAGCGCGGAATGTCGTGGGATTTGTCAAAGTTTTGATGAATAAATAAAAAGTAGGTCAGTACACCTAAATCAACTTGCGATATAGACTAGTGTTTGTGAATATTAAGCCGTAAAAAGACTTTTAAAAATGAATCCTGCATGTTCTTTTGTGTCTCTGTGTGAATGAATGGCGCAGACACGCGGTTTCATTTATGTCACATGCACACACTGAAGCTCGCGTGATGCTCGCGGTGTTTTCAGCCTCTGCCGCCTCACTATATGAGGATATGAGTGCATGAACTTCATCTTTTACTTTATTTCTGTGACTAAAAACTGTTAAAGGCACAATATGTAAGAATTTTGCAGTAAAATATCCAAAAACCACTAGGTCAGTGTTATATATTTAGTTCACTTGAGTACTTACAATATCCCAAATGTTTCCAACTATTTGTAAATCGTGAGAAAATCCTCATTTTAACCAAGGCTCCTAGCCTGGATGCCAGCCGAACTTAGCCCCGCCCACAACATTTTTAGGTCGGGAAGTTCGGTCTGGACTCGATCCGTAGAGGAGTAATTATGCCCGAACAGAAACTGTTCGGACCAATCACATTGTCAGGGCGATGATTGACAGATTATCACCAGAAACGTAATCAGCCACGTCATCAAAGAGCGCTTGGGTTGAATTAGTTTACAACAATGATGGGTGTTGTTGAAGAACTGAGATGTGTAGATTCCGCCATCGCGTCCGTTATAGAAGATATCGACAGTGCATTCATTTTAAAAGATTTAAAGTTCTTTTTACAACACCGGCAAAGATTGTTTACGCTCATCTTCTACTAGTTCCAGCATGTGTGCAGTTGAGTTCTGTTGACAACTATGCGTCGCTCAACACACGTCACTTACTCTGTAGCTCTGATTGGTTGTAGGTCTATCCAGTTGAGGTCTTTCCTGGATCGGTTGAAATACGCCCCCATAATCAAAGCCCAATGGAGCAGTATCAGACTCATATTCAAACTAGAATTGAGTATGACCACGTCAGGCTATAAGGCTCCGGGACGTGTGAGGAGTCGCCTGTCAATTGCGTCATACCCGTTACCCTCGGTTTCCAGTTTTATTTTGTTGAAACCATGGAAACACCAAAGACGCTTTAATATATTACATGTTTTAATCGACAAGGGAACAACTGTTTTGATATATTTATAGACAGAAAACAAATTGTTGTTATATAGCTCAACATGTTTAGTCTTATTGTTTAAATTTAATTTTCTTGATTTTTTGCGAGTACCATGCTTTACCACGCCTCAGAGAAAAACACTATTTTGTGAAGTAGCTATCATAGCATAATCAGATGCAGCTTTATTTTTAGTAACAGTAGTACAGCATTTTCTCCATCATACAACGTTTTAAAATAAATTGCATGATATTTATCAACACAAGACATCCAGCATTTATTATTATTATGATATTCTAAAATCGATCTATCTTACTGCAGTGTGTAACAGTGTCTCACAGCAGCCGTCGAGCGAACGCACAGAGTAATGTTATAACATCATTTTCAACACACTCAAATGTATCTAATATGATAAACAGCGCTGTGTTACCTCATACACATTTGAATGTAAGAAGCGGAAGCAACGACTGCGACATGATAAAAGTTCCTCTGCTCTCGAGTCGTGTGTCGCGCTCGCCTCTCAATATCAATCGCTCCAGCATCCTGGTTCAGCTTCATACTACAGTAATATTAATAATCTCATCCATGAACATGATTTCTGCCCGAGTCCCGTCCCTATTCTTTTCCACCGGCTGTGAGGTGAAGACCACATTTCCCATGAATCCGCGCTCAAACTCGGCGTCATCAAGCTACGCTTTTGTTTTGAATAGTCGACCGCCAGCGGTGAAAAAACTACATATTGTAGCTTTAAACCTACCTAAAACTGTTTCATATGTATCTTTGTTCTGTTGTATTTATGAAGGCCTGCTGCATGGTGAATGGATCCAATCCATGTTCATTAGAAATTATTTGATGATGCAGCAATAAACTAGCTAGTGTAACTTAATGCATGTGTTTTTTTAATAACTTTAAAACATGATCAAAACACTATTTTAATGACAAAAATAAGAGAACAAGTGACAAATATCAGTATCGGAATCGGCCAGTAATTGTTTGTTAAAATCGGTATTGGTATCGGCCCCCAAAAATCCTATCGGTGCATCCCTACTCAAAACTCATAAGTTATTTTCCTGTGGAACACAAAGATTTATTATCAAAATGTAAAACCTGATGGGTTTCAAGTTCATCTGCAATTTTGCTTTATTAAAGAAATAATAATTTCTTGTGAAATATCAATGAAATATTAAATATAATTAAATATTAATATATTAAATATAATTAAATAATAATAATAATTATTATTATTATTAATATTGATATTTCACAAGGAATTATTATTTATTTAATAAAGTAAAATTGCAGCTGAACAGATTATTGATTAATATTACTTAACATTACTGACTATTATTATTATATCAAGTCAAGGATTTTAACCCAGGCCCGATTGCTCTCTGATCAAAAACTAGACAAACATGTGAGCTGTAAGTTATAAACAATTTTTTTTCTTTGATTTAGTTTGTGCCTTGCATAGGGCACCATGTGAACCAGGACTGCCACTCACACCTCCTCCAAAAAATAAATAAAATAAATTTGAAAAAAGGTGCATGAAAGCCCTTGTACAAATATAGACCTCTCTTTCGCACACATATGCAATCAAGCCCACAACTGTAAACAACAGCAAGACATTCAAAATGGCACAATAAGGGCCACCAGCAGCTTTCTTCTGCTTGACTCTTTATATATTAAACATGCCACATCCTTACAGACAGGCTTCAGTGGCTGCATTTTTAACCACATGACCGGTCTCGTCTATGTTGTGTGACGTGACAGACCGTCATGCTGTCACAGCAGGATGCGAAACCTGCTCTCTCTGTGTTAAAAGGTGCACGAATGGGTCAGTTTGTACTCTATATGTGCTTATGTGCGCTGTGCACATGCAGGGTTTAATATGCACTTTTGCCACTGCTGATGTCAAAGACGATTCAGGATCAGGTAACACTCATACGCTTCTGTACCTTAAGACAGATATGAGCTGAACTGAGAGAGAGAGGGAGGGAAAAATGAATAGTCCCTATGGATTCGGGTGGAATATGTGTGACGGTGGGTTTAGAGCACCAGACGCACTGACTGTATGAAAATCCCTTAATAATTAACACTACACATTGCAAGAGGAGGGGTGCAGACGAATGGAAACCCGTGGTGTACGTGACACTTACGCAGAGTGGTCAACATGTTATCTGGAACGGATGAACTGTACTGAGAAGTGTTGGGGGATCTCCCAAAATGAATGAAACATGAAGCTCTTAAAGGTTCTTCAGTGTGTCACCTTAAAGGGATAGTTTGCCAAAAGTGAAAACCTCATGTCGTTCCAAACCTGTGTGACTTACTTTCTTCTGTGGGACATAAAAAAGAAGATATTTTGAGAAATGTCTCAGCGTTTTTTTTTTGTTTTTTTTTTTGTCCGGGTGGAAATCAGTGTTCATCTTAGCTGTTTGGTTATGAACACTCTTATTTTTGTTACACAGAAGAAAGGGTGAAAGGTTTTTGGGGGAACTATTTATTGAACTAACCCTAATCTAATAAAAATCAATTAAATAGACGACACTGTTGAGCTTGAGTGCGTTGTTTCATGAAGAACCTTCAACATCCAAAGCACAAAAGGTTCCTTGTTGTGTAAAAATGTTCAGAACCAAAAATTAACTGAAAAACAAAACAAAACTACAACACAAAAGAAGATATTATGTTCAGATTTTTTGGGGCATACAATGGAAGTCAATTGGGTCTGAAACAACACTGAGACACTTGAGATACTATTATAGTTTTTTAAAAAATATTTGGAATTAGTTTTTATTCTTGTACTTTCCATTTTCATTTTCATTTTAGTTAAAGTTTTAGTCATTTTGTTGTGTGTTTTTATCATTTTTAATAGTTATTGTTTTTTAAAACAATTCAAAACAAAGCTTGATGATGGCAAGTTTGAGCGTGGAATCTTGGGACATGTGGTCTTCACCTCACAGCCGGTGGAAATAATCGTGATAATCATGTTCATGGATGTGATTATTAACGTTACTGTAGTATGAAGCAGAGCAGGACCGAGTGTTGTGGGAGCTGAACGAGGAGCTGGAGCGATTGTGCAACACACGCCTCGAGCAGCGGAACTTTTATTATGCTGCAGTCGCCGGCGCCGCTTCCGCTTTTCCAGTCATGAGTATGAGGCAGGGGTAGGCAAGTTCAGTCCTAGAGAGCCGCTGTCCTGCTGAGTTTAGCTCCAACCTTAATCAAACACACCTGAACAAGCTAATCAAGCTCTTCAGGATTACTAAGGCTATAGGCAGCTGAAGTTTTTTTTCAGGGATGGAGCTAAACTCTGCAGGACAGCGGCTCTCTAGGACTGAACTTGCCTACCCCTGGTATGAGGTAACGCAGCTCTGTTTATCATATTAGATATATTTGAGTGTGTTGAAAATGATGCTATAACGTTACTCTGTGCGTTCGCTCGGCAGCTGCTGTGAGACACTGTTACACACTGCAGTAAGATAGATCAATTTAAATACTGGATGGCTTGTGTTGATAAATAGCATGCAACTAATTTTAAAACGTATTGTATGATGGAGAAAATGCTGTATTACTGTTACTAAAAATAAATCTATGTTAGCTACTTCACAAAATAGTGTTTTTCTCTGAGGCGTGGTAAAGCATGGTACTCGCAAAAAAATCTAGAAAATTAGATTTAAACAATAAGACTAAACTTGTTGAGCTATATAACAACAATTAGTTTTCTGACTATAAATGTAACCAAACATTTGTTCCCTTGTCTATTAAAACATGTAATATATTAAAGCATCTTTGGTGTTTCCATACCCGAGGGTAACACGGGTATGATGCAATTGACAGGCGACTCCTCACACGTCCCGGAGCCTTGGTTAAAATTGCAATTTTCTCACGATTTACAAATAGTTGGAAACATTTGGGATATTGTAAGTACTCAAGTGAACAAAATATATAACACTGGCCTAGTGGTTTTTGGATATTTTACTGCAAAAATCTTACATATTGCACCTTTAAATCAAAATTTACTTTCTTGAACACATTAACATTTCTGGTCTTATTGGGAATAACTCATGATGCTATTTATTTTTTTATTTTTCTTGCTTGTCTTCATAAACGTAGACCTGGAAGTAAAATGTGTTGAATGATGCTTGATGTTGAGCTTCTTTACTCCTGTTTTCATACAACCCAAAAAGCAGGTTTCTAATCAGCACCTAAAAAAGAGTTCCACAAGCCAAAGAACTCTTATTTGCTGCCGTTTAGAATCCATTTTTCATAAGAGTCTATTGGTTTCTGGGTTTTTAGAGCACCAGTACACAGATGGTTTTCTTCCTGAAACTTTTTGAAAAAGTTCTCCTGTGGTATCAGGCTGCAAAACCCTTTCCGAACCTTTACTTTTAAGAGTGCAAATGTGTTTTTACTCACAGCTGAACAAGAGAATGACCTGCATGCATTTGGTTCACTGACATCATCTTCTGTCTGAGAGGCGGTGACCCGAGGAACGGCCCTCTCATTTCTCTCTTTCCACCGTGGATGACAGAAAGTGAGATGCATGTTGCTATTCCTCTCATCCAGGCAGACAGGAACCCCCCTCTCTCTCTATTTCTCATCACTGGCTATCATATGGTCAGGAAATAGGAGTGGGCTGCACCAAACTCAATAGGCATTTAAGCACTTAGGAGTATTTCGGGGCCTGTTGTGATACGCATTAGACTAACAGGCTTCATCCATAACACTACACAATATTGATTCATTTCCTCAGGGCGAAGGGCATAATAGCCTTTATCTATTTTCACTCTTTATCACCCTTGTTGCCTAATCACTTTGACTGTTCGCTGCCATTAAAGTACTTAAAATGCCAACACCATAATCTCCAAAGGGTAGCAAAAGTCTGTCAATAATGGGATAAAGCATTTGTGCCAACAGAATGGCATGAATTTGACGTTAGTGTGATGTAACCTCGACATGGATTTAGTTCAGTAACATTTCGCCTTGTGGAAGAGGTCAATGAAGCCACCGGTTTGCGTTCAGCATTGATAGTTCCTACTACTGATTAGATGTCTGTTGTTGTGGTGCTCCGTGATATAAGTATTAACTAGAAGAGGAAACGGTGGACTTGACACATACAGATGGTTTTCTCCAGTCCGAGTGAAGGAACTTTTGTATGTGGTCGCAGCTAATGCGTATTGACCTATTTTTTTCTGAGGATGGTCTGAGATCAGCTTTCCATGTCCTCTTTTGGCCCACGCTGAGTCCTGGTTTCTAGTTGGTGTAGCTCACTATAGTATAGTAGTGCACAACAGGAAAAGTGCAGCATCTCAGTGAGCTGCAGAGCATCCGCCTAGAAAACACAACAAACAGATCTGAGAGAGAGGTAAAAAGTGAAAGAGAGGAAGAGATATTGGTTGTGGAACATGGTTGACTAGGCCAAAAGCTTGTTCTCAATAGGGTTGTCAAAAGTACTGACTTCGGTACCAAGTCGGTGCTGAAATAAAAAAAAAAAGACAATACCAGTATTTCCCCCCAGCATTTTGAGCGATATGTCTCTGATTGGCCATTTTGTTCACGCGCTCAACAGATAGGTCTGTGATTGGCTACAATGATCAACGCTTCAAAAACATGTTGTAAATAGGGTGACCACCTGGCTATTGATCTGTTGCAGGACAAGAAATGTGATTTTGCGGGACACGTGTGAGACAGATAAATTTACTACTTATATGCTATGTGAAAATTGATTTACATTCGTTGGCAAACTTGGCCAATTAATTTTTTTCTGCCGGTGGGTGCCCAGTGCCCACACTATAATTTTGCGCTTCTGGCAACATTACATCCTGGAGTGAAGACAATTCTAGATTCATGAGTGCACATGCAGGAGGACAAAGAGAGAGCGCACGTGTGTCCAGTTTTGCGCGAGAAGAGAATCCGCCTGTGAGTGGAGAGATTCTTGCTCACGCATTTGTTGCGCTCTCGCATTACAATAATGTGCTCTCGACATTTGTCAGTATAATAACTAGGGCTGGGTAAAGAATATAGTTTTCTCAATTTTAATCGATTCTCATTTTTACGAACCGATATCGATTCTTAAATCCCAAGAATCGATTAGTCTAGTCTGTTTTCAGTTGATGAATGAACAGAACATGTAGCGCCTCCCATCCAATAAATCGCAATAATCTTTGTGCTTTGTTACTTTTGATATGAAGCAAAGTCTCAGATTTCAAATGACGTCCATCTTATTATGAGATAATAAAAAAAAACGTTTTGGCGCTGTTTAATGTGGCGTGACAGATCGCTTTAGCGCCTCAGTTAAAGAGAAGCGGCAGCACAAGCGCATGTGAACATCCTCTCCTCCGCTTTAATACCAGTTACAGTGCGAAATAAACATGAATAAACATCTGAAGGTATGTTAAAATATACAATACATCTTAGCGAAATCCGTATCATGTCTCGTGTAATAGCTCAATCAGTGTTTCAACATCGGAAAGACGTCAACAAAAGAGCTTGTAAACAATGTCACGTAACGTCACATTTACCTCAGAAAAACATATTCAGTGACCATAAACTAGAAATATGTACTCTAGAAAGGAACATTCTGATAAATATAGCTATGCACTGTTACATATTCATTATAATTTTTAATGTTCTTCAATATTTAATGCATGTTTGAATAAATCAGTTATGACAGCCACGATTTAAATGTTTATATTTAAAAAAAAAACGAATTGGAGTAGAAATATGATTATGCAATTCTAAACTTTATTTATAATAAAAACATAATTGAGTGTAATTTAAGTGTTTGTATATAAATAAGTTAATTTAACCTTCAATATTATTATAGTAGTACCAACTGACTTAACATGTGTAGCTTATATCATTAGTTGAGATTTTTTTCCTCTAGAAAATATGCCATGTACTGTAACTGAAATACAACATCCAAAATAATCGATATCGAATCGAAATCGTAATCGAATCGAATCGATAGCATGTGAATAGTAATCGAATTGAATCGTGAAAATCGTGTCAATACCCAACCTAATATTAACACAAATGAAACTGCCTTAAAAGAACTAATAAAGTGAGAAGAAACTCGTGTCTGAAAGTTGCAATCAATTTTTTTTATTGGTTAAAATGAATGGAGAATATTTTTCCGTAGGTGCTCGACCACGGGATCGGCGCATGTTCGGTGGAAATATTTGGCATCAGGATGGGTGATTACATGCTTTAATTTGGGCAGCTTTGAGCAGCTCTTTAGGTTCTTATCCAGTATGTGAGATGAAATCCTTGCTGGTGTAGTGTGATTACCGACTTTGCCGAGGCCCGCACTTAGCTATTTCTTTGCGCTGCCCACTCAGTTGTCATCAGCGGGAAAACCTCTCTCTACGATTGCGTTGGTTATTTTAATAGCTAGAACATGACAGCTGCACAAATAGATTTTTAAATGGCAGTCACAGTTTTTATATTTCTTACTGTGGTATTGTAATTTCAGGGATGAAAAATAATAATAATACAGACATAACTGAAATGCGGGACACTACTTACAAAGCTCCCAATTTTGGGACTGTTCCGCAAAATGCGGGACGGGTGGTCACCCTAGTTGTAAATAGACATCTTTGATGCTCTTCACCGAGCGCTTACACAGATACACACGGGAGTGTTTGAAAGCAGGCGTCTATCAGCGGATCCCTAATATTTCACTGATAGACGGACCAGCTCGGAATGAAATAGTAAATCATCCACATGATTTGCATGTGATGTGCAGGGCTCCATATATAAATAATGTTTTTTGCGCTAACATTTTGAGACCAGATAACTTTGAACGAACATTCTATTAGCGTTACTGGAGCAACGTTTTTGTTCATATCTTTGAGAAAAACAATAGTTCTGAAAACATTCCCTGTTAGTTCATCTGGATCAGCTTGGTAATNACTGATAGATGATTTGCATGTGATGTGCAGGGCTCCATATATAAATAATGTTTTTTGCGCTAACATTTTGAGACCAGATAACTTTGAACGAACATTCTATTAGCGTTACTGGAGCAACGTTTTTGTTCATATCTTTGAGAAAAACAATAGTTCTGAAAACATTCCCTGTTAGTTCATCTGGATCAGCTTGGTAATTGCGGTCAATTTAACAGATTCTGTCTGTTTCTGAAGACCCAACGTTCTGCATGGATGATAGATATTATATCAATGTTGTTGACCCCATTCATTTAACCACTGTATTACTAAAGTGAGATGTTCCGCTCACCATTTGTGTGCAAAAACAACAGGATGTAATACTTAGAAACAGACTATGAACAAATCCGTTTTTTATGTTGTTAAATGAAGTTGAATGGAACCATGGAGACTGAGATTAAGACATTGTATTGTTTATTTATAGTTGATTTACAATCACATAATCTCTGTGCCGTCGCCCTGGCAAACGGCAACTGCATCCTTATCAAAACAACACCTACACATTGCTACGAGTCGCAACAGTCTGCAGTTTGCCAGGAGGTGAAAGAGTGAGATGGTGTGTGCGGTAGGAAATCAGTTGTGGTAGTTCAAAGAATCTGTGGTCTTACATATGAACAGTTTGCAGGAACACGCTCACACATACGCATACACACTCTTGCTGTGCTGTCCCCTTTTACCAGTGTGTCATACGAAGCAACGGCAGACACCAGTGCAAGTCTATTTTTAGCAAGTGCCTGCAAGACGCAAGCACATATGTTAAAATGCTGCTCAGCCGTGTAGCACTGTTAGCTTCGTATAGCTATCTTAGCTATCTTTTGATCAATATTTTGAATAGTTATAGGAATATGTTGTTTGAAATGTGCCTATTTTTATGCATTTGCAGAATGTGCAGACTGGAGGATCTCTCTTAGCCATGCTGCTAGTGTGTGATGCTAATGACACTTTTCATGAATACTGCACAATTTGGTGTCCTGTTTCTGTGTCCTGTAAAAAAATTTAAAAAAGCATTAAATGCTATGTTTTTTGTAAGAACTATTAAATATGGTAGGGTAACACAAAATTATTCTAGCATGAACTGCAGTTGTAAATATATAAAATGCCTGTATCGCTTTAAAATGGTGACTTTGGTCTGTCCCACCTGGGGTGACCACCCGGCTATTGATCTGTTGCAGGACAGTAGATGTGATTTTGCGGGACAATGCAGGACACGTGAGACGGATAAATTTACAACTATTACGCTATGTAAATATTGATTTACATTTGTTGGCAAACTTGGCATATGCTCCGATGAATGTTTCTGCCGGTGGGTGCCCGTCGACTGAGTTTTTGAAATGAGCGCATGCGTAAGAACTACCCCCCTCCTTCACAGCTCATTTCGAGTGAACGCCTCCCAAAACTCGTGCACGAGTATTGGAACACGAGTGTTTACCACCGGCATTCGCTGTGTTATTAAGCCGGGCACACATTTAACTACTAGCTAAAACATTCTAAGACTGTGCTCAACATACAGCGATTGTTTCCTGCTCCTGAAGCAGATTTATATACTTTCACATGGAATTTGAACACCGACTGTAATCGCAGACTGAACGCAACTGGCTCTGACTGGATGCGTTTGAGCGTGATCAGTCATAAGTATCAATTTACATTCATAATCGGCCTTACAATCGAAAGACTTAAAGCCGCGCACACACTTAGTGGATTCATTATGTCGGACTCACCGCAGGGAACTCATAATCTGCAGTTGTTACTCCTGTCTCCTGACAAAAACATTGCATGCGGCGCCTGTGGAGTGTGGAAAGTTACTGGAGCGCGCAGCCGCGCGTCTCTCACAAGGAACGTCATGGCAGTGATTGACAAGCCAGAGGGCCAATCCGCGCACGTCTCTCACAAGGAACGTAATGGCAGTGATTGACAAGCCAGAGGGCCAATCGTTTACGCGCTGATCGCGTAAACGATTGGCTGATGTTTTTAAGGCCCTACCTCGTGCACAGATGATGTATATTAATAATATTCCTTTCAGTGCACCTAATAAAGAGTCTTTTATCAGTTCGTAAAGACAGTTTCAAGTAATATTGCAAAAATGTATAAACAAAACATCCTCTGTACCACCTTTAATTCTTGCGGGACGCGGGACAAAGCTCCCAATTTCGGGACTGTCCCGCAAAATGCGGGATGGGTGGTCACCCTAGTCCCACCTCCAAAGTCTTGATCTGGATCTGGATCAAATAACATAAACGACATAATCTGTTGGGCTGCTTTTCAGTGCAGTGTTATTTTTAGTATTGCTTATATAAAATTGGTGTAGGATTTACCAATGTTTTTACTCAGAATTTGGTTGTAAATTTCACAAATAATTATACTGAAACAGCACACTGAATTAAAACATGACATTTTGAAGTATAAAGTCTGAAATAGTATATTCCAGTAAAATGTACTTCAGTAGTCTTTGTTTTATTTACAACTTCGAAAAATTCGTTATCTTTCATTTTAATTTCAGTCATTTTATGTGCTTTTGTCATTTGTATTAGTTTTTAAATTTTTCTATATAGCTTTCATTTATTTGTATTTGTTTTTTTACTAATTTTACTTAAACGTATTTATTTCAGTTAGTTGACAAGGCCACATTTCAAATTTATTTTACTTTTAAGTTTATCATCCATTTCAGTTTTATTTCTGCTTTATTTCATTTACTGAAAACAAATTTGAACAGTTTTAGTATACAACAACAATATTCAGTGGACTGTAGTTTAAAGGGGTCATGACTGTTACGTGTGTAGCTGCAGCAGGGATGAGGCAAAATCGGATTTTCTACAAAACGGGGTATTTATTAAAACAAAGGGATCAGAACAGCAAACACGGAATTCAAACAGTAAACAACAAGAACGGACAAGGAGTGCAGGGAAGTGAGTCCAACATAAAGGGAGTGCTGAGGATGAGTTCCAGGTGCAAGTAATCCGTGATGATGGGGAGATGACGAGGAAGTGAGTGCAGGGAGGATCATGGGATATGGAGTTCAGAACAGGAGGGAACTGTGACAATGACATGGATTTTTTATTTTATTTTTTTATTACTTTTATTATTTGAATATGTTCCTTGAGGTTCACTTATAATATTAATAACGTTTTTGCACACAAAAACAACAATATATATGCAAAAAAAAGAATATTTTCAAAACTCATTCTCATACTCTGTCTGAAATGATCTGTTTTTAAGGGGTTTCTTCTTTAAGGCTTGTCAGTAAACGGCCACTGTTATGATTGGCTAACGTCATTGCATAGGAAACAGTATCATCGACCACTCGCTATTGCATGCGTAAGTGTTTTGAAAACATTATCCATATAAAACCATCATTTACAGACAAAGCTTTATGAAATCATTTACTTTTTTGTTTGTTATGCAGCTGCTGTCAGATCAACAAATCTGTCAACAAAAGTTTCTTTGTGAACTCCATTACAATGTGTTACAGTGTGCCTCGTTTACAAAACGAAATGCTTCGAACAAATATATAATTCTCCGACGTGAACCGGGATGCCATTAAAATAAACCATCCACTCGTTTCCGATGCTGGGATCCTTCTGTAGTCTGTAAAGAAATGCAAATGAGCTGTTTAAACTGGACGCGTCAAAACGAAGCGAACGTTCTTTCACTCTTCCATTTGTCCTGTTGTCGTCAGACTCAAGCACGTGAAATATGTCAGAAACTGAATGCGCATCTGTATGCTGTATCCAGTGTAGACAGCATCAGTGATTATAATGGATTCTATTTGATTTTGACGCAACACAATGATTGCATCCAGTGTAGGCAAATGTCAGCTGTTAAGTGACTGAATGCCAGTGGGTGGGGCCTATGGTGCGATGATGTATGACTATTCGCCATTGTCTTGTTCTGAGTGAGTGAGTGAAGTGACATGTGGCCAAGTATGGTGACCCATACTCGGAATTTGTGCTCTGCATTTAACCCATCCAAGTGCACACACACAGCAGTGAACACACACCCGGAGCAGTGGGCAGCCATTGCTGCGGCGCCCGGGGAGCAGTTGGGGGTACAGTGCCTTGCTCAAGGGTCTCACCTCAGTCGTGGTATTGAGGGTGGGGAGAGCGCTGGACATTCACTCCCCTCACCGACAATCCCTGCCGGATCTCTGGAGGCAGTCATATGCAAATATATTTGCCCATGTGACGTCACAGATCCCACAATATCAAACAAGCTGTTTTTTGAGCTTGCTTACTTTATAATGAGGAGGACGAAACATGCAGGATGTTTTAATGGTGCAAAGACCTCTTATATATCAAAAGATCATTTCTCATGTCATGACCCCTTTAAAAAAAAAATATTTTATTTTATTTTTAATCCAGAAATAAAGTTCTCTCATTCTCCAATGACTTTAGCAAAAGCCTCACCTGCTATACAGGGAATGAAAGAGCTTATTTGAGAGTCTAATACCTAGGCTCCTTCTACGAATCATGTAAAACATTATAAAAAAGAGAATACTTAAAAAATGGTGCTTGACCACTATGAAATGACATTGATTGTCAACCTCAGGAAGTCAAGCTAAATCATTTATGAGCTGTTTTTTTGTTAAATGTATCCACGCGCTTGAGTCTGCCGACAACAGGACAAATGGAAGAGGAAAAGAACGATCGCTTTTACGCGTCCAGTTTAAACAGCTCATTTGTGTTTCTGTACAGACTTCAGAAGGATCCCAGCGTCAGATACAAGTGGATGGTTTATTTTAATGGCGTCCTGGATCATGTTTATGAGGAATTATATGTTTATTCGGAGCATTTTGTTTTGTAATGGAGAGTTTGCAAAGAAACTTTTGTTGTCAGATGAAGCGGCCGGCTGTATTGGACTGTATAGTCTGGCCCACATTTCACATGCATGATTTCCCACCGTTATTAAAAAATATGTAACTTTCCTTAAAATTGTGGAACTCAAGGAGTGACATCATTTGGACCCTTTCTACATCATGGCAGGAAGACAAGCAAAATTTTACAAATATTGCAGTGTTGACTGCATTCATCAAGCTCAAAAATCAACCCTGTTATCAAGTTATTAATGAAATATTTTTCTTTATTATATTGGGAAATATAAGTTTAATAGTAACTTATAAACCAGCATTTTGTCCCAAATTAGCTTGTCCCTTCTGACTGATATGTTAATCGGCTAAATCATCAACCCTGCTACTCATTCTGCCATAGTTTTTCAGTAGGGTCCATTTAATTCTAATGCATATTTATTGCTAAAAAAGAGATTGAAATTCTATTCCAAAGTCCCAAATTCAAGTAATGAATAGAAAATAAAACAGCTCAACCTCTTGAGGTTGACAATCTCATAGTGGTCAAGCACCTTTTTTAAGTATTTTTTTTTATATATAATTTTTTTTATCATGTTCTACACCCTGTTCGTAGAATGAGCCTAATATAGCTGCTAGGTATTAGACTCTCAAAGAAGCTCTTTCATTCCCTGTATAGCAGGTGAGGCTTTTGCTAAAGTCATTGGAGGATGAGAGAGCTCTATTTCTGGAGTTTTCTTTGTTGAATTAATTTTGTTTATTTATGCATGCACCTCCACATGAAAGCATCCCGCGGTCCCTAGTGGAACTGATGAGTTGTGGAATGAGAGGTGTTTTAGCTCTTTCTTTCTTTCTCGCTCTCTCTCTCTCTCTGTCTGATTCACTTCTTTCACTTCTTCCATTCTTTGGACCCGTTTTGGACCCCTTCTGTCTTTCTTTGCAGATGAATGGAAAGGTCACTAAAGCATTTATTCCCAGTGTGGTTGTGTTTTATTGAAAGTGATGAATAGATTTGTGTCGTATCGATTCCTCTGATCAATAGGTAGAGTGTTCTGAGAACTACAGAGGACTCTAATGATTGTTAGTAACCCAATTAGCTGCAAAAACCAGCTTATGAATTATTCAAGCCGTTATGCTTGGCTGCCATATCAAAAATAAACTAAACGCATTATTATCAACCTGATTAGTGGTGAGCAAGGTCAATGAATGTCAGTTTTTATTATTAGTGTCATGACTTAATGTGGCTCGATCTTCATTATTTTTTGAGCTAAACAGCAAATTCTGTCTGTCCAATCAATGAGTATAAACTAAGTCCCTTTAAACAGACTTTAAACCTTTAGTTCACCCAAAAATGAAAATTCTGTCATCATTTACTCACCCTCAAGTTGTTCTAAACCTGTATGAATTTCATTGTTCTGTTGAACACAAAAGAAGAAGATACTTTGAATAAATTACTTCCATAGTATTTTTTGGAAGTCAATGCTGTTTGGTTACCGACATTTTTCAAAATATCTTCACAGAAATTCATACATGTTTGGAACAACTTGAGGGTGAGTAAATGATGATGGAATTTTCATTTTTGGGTGAACTATCCCTTTGAAGGATTAGTTCACTTTCAAAATAAAATTTTCTGATAATTTACTCACCCTCAAGTCATCCAAGATGTTCATGTCTTTCTTTCTTCAGTCGAAAAGAAATTAAGGTTTTTGATGAAAACATTCCAGGATTTTTCTCCTTATAGTGGACTTCAGTGGCCTCCAAACAGTTTAATGTCAAAATTACAGTTTCAGTGCAGCTTCAAAGGGCTTTTGCAACGAATGCAGCACCAGTTCCATTTTTTCCGTAAGTAGAATAGGGAAGGTGTAGGACATTCAGCGTAAGCTTTTTGAAGAAAACGAAAGTGCGGTTTTGGCGGAAGCACTTGGAAGGTGATCATTTGTTTATATAAACCATATACAGTTGTATTTTTTTTGAAAATGACTTTCGTTTCACTAGATAAGACCCTTATTCCTCGTCTGGTATCGTTTAAAGCCCTTTGAAGCTGCACTGAAACTGTAATTTTGACCTTCAACTGTCTGGAGGCCATTGAAGTCCACTATAAGGAGAATAATCCTGGAATGTTTTTATCAAAAACCTTCATTTCTTTTCGACTGAAGAAAGAAGGACTTAAACATCTTTGATGACATGGGGGTGAGTAAATTATCAGGAAAATTTTATTTGAAAGTGAACTAATCCTTTAAGGCAAGTCATTTCAGTCGGCGGCCATCTTTGAAACACCTCTCTGGCAGCTCCTATCTCTTTGAATGGGGAAACATCAAATTCTCCAAAGCTGTTCACCAAACTTATGATTAAATATCATCTTTGAAATCACCAATGAAATCTGACAACAACTGTCTCATAAATTTTATTTCTAAACTCTCAAATCATGACAAAAATCACTAATGATGACTAAGAACTAAGGCAAAAGAAGCACAGGAAACAGTGAAAATGAAACCAAAACAAACTATGCATGTTAAAGCGGGACTTATTCCGCCATATTATGCTTTGCACTTTCTCCCATTCATAGTAATATGAGTGCACTGTCTTTGTATATCTAAAATCTTCGGTTTACATCACTTTAAGGAGACAAATGTCTTATTAAAGTCTTTTATTGAAATAGTCATGACATTTAATCTGTAATGTACCTCATTAACATTGAAAAGGAGGCGTGTTTGCACTAAACAAATAACAATGGCTTAATTTACAAACTACTTGTGCTGAATTTTGGTTGATTATAGTGAATAAGATGAAATGCCACATGTAACTGTTTGGTGCATTTGCCCCTGGTGAGAAAAGAGATTGAGGAAAGATAAATGGACAGATGAGCGGTTGGTCAAATTCAGCTGGGACTACATTTTTCATAACTCTGTCAGGCGTAAACCTGCCCTGGGTTTCAAGCAGCATAAAATCAATGAGTGCACCATTAACCTACGATTGCACCGGTTCACTCCACCACCGCCCCCCCATAGTTCATGACCGCATGTGAACACCTCACACTGCTGTGAAAAAGACAAATAAATAAAGAGTAGTTTATGTACAGTAACAAATAGAAGAAAATCTGAGATATAGATATAACAGAGATATATCTCCAGAAATATTGTATGCCTATAAATATTCTGCATAGTTAGCTCCAAACTGCTATGAGATAATATAAGTGGATAATAAAGTGTATATGTTTTGAAATCCCACATTACAATGAAAACAGATCTTAAAGGAATATTCTGGGTTATTTACAACTTAATAATAATAATAATTCGTTACATTTATATAGCGCTTTTCTCGGCACTCAATGCGCTTTACATATGGAAGGGGGGAGTCTTCAGTGTCTTAACCCTGTAAAGCCTGGCATATGATATAAATATATATTTTAAATGGACCGGCTTATTAAACTTTTTCACAAAATATAAAAAAAAAATTATAAAAGTTTGCGAATGTGTTTTTAGGTTTTGTATCATATTTGAAACATCAGTTGCAGATATTTAAATGGCCAAAAAGTTAGATAATATAACTTTTAAATAATGTTCATTTGTTTTAATATTGTAAAGCTTAAATTGTAGAAAGGCGCTATATAAAATAAACATTATTATTATAATCACTGAGATATTTATAACAATTTAACAGACTGTTATAAAATATCAATTGTCAATATCTCCTAAAATATGTCTTATTAAGATGATATTTAAATGCTTAGTTTTATGATCAAAGCTCTGTAGTTTTTATTGTGGGGTCAAAACATATAATCCAAAATTTTCAGGGCTTAGGGTAAAAATGCCACCAAAATAAACAAAAAATGCCCCCCAAATTCAAGATTAGAGGGCAAAAAACGCCATTGCACAATTAAACTAGATCTACAGCTGTCACGATTAAAGTGAAAGGTGAAATTATTGAAAAGTGTTGATTACGGCATTACATTTACAGTAGATTTGCTTACATTTTGTCATGTTTCTTTTTACAGTTTTTCTTTTACGGTTTGCAGCGTTGAGCATTATAACCAATCACACACGTTTCTGTTGAGCTTATTAATGCAATGTCCAATCAGAGGCGTTTAGGTTCATCACAGCGGACTCACTGACTGAATTCTGAATCTGCATTCGCCAATTCTCTCATCATCACAAACAACAAAGTGCAGAAAAGATGTAAGTTAGAGATTCATTTTGTGTTAGACAGCTTCAGTGATAATAACGGGAGTATTTGTGAAAGTGATTAACTCACACATTAGACTGAGTTCTTTACTCGCTTTCTTTACATAATTTATTCCCAGTTTGAATAACCATTTTGTTTTTCATGCTACTGAAATAACCAATGTAAAAGCAATAAACAAATTTATAAACAGTTCTTAGCTTGTTTCATCTGTAGCAAGAATATGATTTGCCTTTCCACCACAAAACTTTCTATTAATCATTATTACAATATCAAGAGCAGTAATCAACAATAATGATGTTATCTTGATATTGCAGCTTCACCCTCTGAGTTCTTGTTTTTTAATTTATAATCCATTTACATTATACAGTGTTTGCTTAAATACATGTACATGAGCAGCATTAAACAGTCTGTGTAAATAAACACAAATGGCATGTCAGATGCAGCTTCCGTTTCACATTTGCAGTGTAAAGAAGGCTTTTATTGATGTTAAAGGTGCCCTTGATTATTAATTCACTTGTTTAACTTTAGTTAGTGTGTAATGTTGCTGTTTGAGCATAAACAACATCTGCAAAGTTACGACACTCAAAGTTCAATGCAAAGGGTGATATTTTCTTTTACAGAAATCACTTTTTAAAGACTACAACAAATGGCTGGTAGGGACTACAACAAGCTTCTTCTCAGGTTGGTGACATCACTAACCCAAAAATTTACATAAAGCCCGCCCCCGAGAACACAAAACAAAGGGGCGAGGCCATGTTGGGCTGCTTTAGAAAAGAGGAAGAGTTGTTGTTGTAGTAGAGTGTTGTTGACATGCCGTCATTTTACGCCGGACTGCTTCACAAACGAGGGTTTGCACAAAAGATTAACATGACGGCACATGCTAGTCGATGAGTTGAATCAACTCCACAGCAACTACATAAATTTATCCACTAACCATTCATAAACGTCTAAAAGTTGTAACTTCTTCCTGAGTCTCTCCATCAATGTCGACTCCGGTTTGAACAATGTAAGGCTGAACACCGTTACTGACAATCCTCATTTTGGCTGCGTGAGATTGTCCAGTTTTGTTGTTGTTGAGCAACCGAAGCACGAGCTGTTAAAGCTCCGCCCCTTTTCTGGAAAGCGGGCCGGGAGCAGCAGCTCATTTGCATTTAAAGGGACACACACAAAAACGGCGTGTTTTTGCTCACACCCAAATAGTGGCAAATTTGAAGAGCTATAATAAATGATCTGTGGGGTATTTTGAGCTGAAACTTCAGACACATTCTGAGGTCCCCTTTAATAAAATTTTATTGGTAACAGTATGTAGTATTGCGATTGATTACAGTAACTGGTTAAATTTAAACATTTGACATAAAAAAACAACAACACAGATATATTTAATAAGGTAGTTATAAATATTGCCCTTACAAAGGTAAAAAAAATGCCACTGGAAATCAATTCCAGGGGGCAAATATTCATTGCTCCTAAATTGGAAAAGTTAATTTCTGACCCAGAATGCAATGCAATACAAAGATGATTGAGAGATGAACAAATAAACACTTGATGTATCATATTTGATACTCACATTTTAACATGATTTTATCCCAAAAATGTATGGATAATCAAGTCCTAAGTTGCTTCAGTCCAGGAAGAGTTCATCTTGAAATAATAAAAACAATATTTAAAAGTTATTCTTTAAAAGCAGTAAATATTTCACAGCAAAAAGACACGTGAACCACGACCTGAAGGGGAATGTTTTTACAATCATAATAAAAATCATAATAATCATGACAAAATAAAACCCAGAAACAATGTCAAAAATAAAAAAGAGCAGCTTTACAACTGAAATAAATTGTGTTGAACCTTTAACACAAAGGACAAGTCTTTATAAAGGTAATGCACTTACAATGGAAGTCTATGGGGCGAGTAGGTTTAAGGCATTTAATCCAGAAATGTGAGTCCCGTAGCTCTTATATAAATTGTTCAATTAATAAATGTGTGTTATTTGATCTGTAAAGTTGTTTAAATCATCCTTTCACTCAGAGAAACTTCTAGACATATGCATAAACATGAGGTTGAAAATCATCCGGAATATGCTTTTAAGAACAAGGCTTATTCTAAAAATCAAAATCTTTTTGAGGTTTGATGGATTTTTAGTGGGGGATTATTAAAGAAGCTCCCTTTGTCTTTTTGCTGCATACTGTACACTTCAAGCGTCTCACACGGCTGTTATATATTATTCATGTGAGAATTATGTAACGGTGCCGTCGTTGCGAAATGTCATAGAAGATTCAGAGGAGTTTGTTTGGCGTCAGGTTCACAGATCTGATCATGGATGGAAAAGACAGTTACACTTTATACTGCCATAGACAATCAACCGTCATTCTGCTTTGTTCTCCTGCTGGAAAAAGCGTTCTGGAGCGCTGAAAGGCCCTCGGTGTGTTTTTTGTGTTTGATCACGATGTGTCCCGGTTGCAGTGGTGTGTGGGCGTGGGTTCGTGCGCTGATGTGGAGGCAGGGTGGAGGTTGCCTGCACCTTTGCAGAAGAAGGTGGAAAGTGGGTGAGTCATCCAAAATTAAACCACAAGAGCAAGAGTGGATTTGTGCGCTGTGGGGCTGCGTCTGCACTCACACAACTGCATACACACACACGCTTGATAATGCAGGTTAATTAATGATTAACCTGCTATTTGATAGAATAATGAAATGGCATTTTTCTAAATTAAGAACTTTCTTTCATTCACAACACAAATTCATAAAACAGGTCAGACGCCTGTCCGACTAACCCCAGATTAGTCAAACAAATGTGTGGATCAAATGGAGTGAAATGGAAATTTATTTGTTTTATATTTGATTCAAAAGCATTTTTTTTTATCCAGATGTACATCAAACTCATTCAGAAACTTTTTAAAATGCTGTTTTAAACTTTTTTTTTTTTAAATAGGATTTCTTAAAATACTTTCCCTAATGTTTCTTAGGTGAGTAAAATAAAGTATTAAACTTTTTATTTAATTGAAATATATACATATAT